>PVKV010032701.1:0-19537 GCA_004027835.1 Alouatta palliata
GCCCCCAGCTCCATGGAGCCCCCTTTTGATAGCAGCCCCGTATGAGGACTGGGTGGTGAGCATTTCTCTCACTGCGGCTTCTCTTCCAGTGCTCTGCCTGGTCCAGACGATCCACACGCAGGAGGGTGAGTCCTATCTCCATCCCGTCTCCCCAGTCCCCTCTGTGCCCAGGGGCAGTTCTGGGTGGGAGTGATGTTGACTCTCAGAAGGCCTGGAGGGATCCCCTGAAATGTACCCTAGATTGCAAACGATTCCAAATGTGAAATGCACAGCCCTCACCCCTTTCTCTCCTTCATTCTCCACCTGTTGCATTTTGCTTTTCTTATTTTTAAAAATCTCATTTTTAATTGACAAAGAATTGTATATGTCTGTGGGGTACAACGTGATGTTACAATGTATGTTAAGATTGTGGACAGATTAATTAAGGCTAGCTAGCGTACCAATCACGTCACATACTTACTGTGACGAGAACATTCAAAATCTACTTTTAGCAATTTTGAAACATATAATAAGTGATTCTTAACTCTACGAGAACATTCAAAATCTACTTTTAGCAATTTTGAAACATATAATAAGTGATTCTTAACTCTAGTCAGCCTGCTGTGCGATAGATCGCAAAACTGACTCCTCCTGTCTCATCAAAACTTTGTATCATTTGATCAGTATCTCTCCCAAGTCCGCCTCCAGCCTCTAATACCATTATTCTACTCTCTACTCTCTACCTCTGCGAGATGACTTTTTTTTTTTTTTTTTTTTTTTTGAGACAGAGTTTCACTCTCCTTAGCCAGGCTGAACTTGGCTCACTGCAACCTCTGCTGCCTGGATTCAAGCGATTCTCCTCCCTCAGCCTCACAAGTAGCTGGGATTACAGGCATGCGCTAACACGCCTGGCTAATTCTTGTATTTT
The DNA here is from genome assembly GCA_004027835.1 of Alouatta palliata. NCBI lineage: Eukaryota > Metazoa > Chordata > Mammalia > Primates > Atelidae > Alouatta > Alouatta palliata. The sequence continues at coordinate 908 of PVKV010032701.1, forward strand.
TGGTGGAGATGGGGTTTCATCATGTTGGCCAGGCTGGTCTTAAACTCCTGACCTCAGGTGATCCACCTGCCTCAGCCTCCCAAAGTGCTGGGACTGCAGCTGTGAGCCACCATGCCCGGCCGAGATGAACTTTATTTTAGTTTCCACATGCGGCGTTTGTCTTTCTGTGCCCGGCTTATTTCACTTAGGGTAATATCCTCCAGTTCATCCATGTTGTTGGAATGACAGAACGTGCTTATTTTTCTGGGCTGAATACTATTCCACTGCATATGCACACCACATTTTCCTCATCCATTCATCTGTGGGTGGACGCTAAGGTTGTTTCCACATCTTGGCTGCTGTGGGTCGTGCTGCAGTCCTCACGGGAGTGCAGGCGCCACTTCCACACACCGATTTCCACAATGCTCATTCAAATCCAACACGACCAAGGCTGAGCCCAAGAGCTTTCCCCAGATGAGCCCACACTTCCCTCGGCAGCTCCTTGGCGGGGAATATGACAGTCACCAAGGGCGGACTCTGAAGATTCATCCTCTTCTCCTTCCTCCTAGATGCATCCTGTCACCCAGTCCTGGTGATTTCACTCAAAATTTTTCTCATCTTTCCCTCTCTTCATGTACTTTTCCTGTGTCTCCCCCAAGTGACCGCACCTCTCCCCTCCACGGCTCCCCAAGGCCGGCCTCAGCCTGTCCATGTCCCTGCTGCCCGCTCCCTTCCTGACACCAGGGACGCTGTGATTTGCGAAAGGACAAACATGACCATTGTACCGTGCACAATTTTTAAATTGTGTTCAAAATTTTTCTTTTAATATCTCATTGTAAGGTGAAACATCCTTTTTTTCCTCAGAGCCCTTCCTCTGTTTATCTTCAGGTAGAATCAGACCCACGCCCCTCTCTTTGGTCTGGACATGCTGGTTTTCCCAGCCACATCCTGTCCCCGTGACTTCGGGCTGACTCATCTCTACATTCCTCCAGGTTCTTTCGCTTTCTGAAACACTCTATATCCTCTCCAACATTGGGCTGTCTCACATGCTGATTTAAAAAAAAAATCATTTTAAAAATGACTGATGAGGCTGGGTGCAGCGGCTCATGACTGTAATCCCAGCACTTTGGGAGGCTGAGGCGGGCGGATCACCTGAGGTCAGGAATTTGAGATCAGCCTGGCCAACATGGGGAAATCCCATCTCTATTAAAAATACAAAAATTAGCTGGGTGTGGTGATGGGTGCCTGTAATCCAGCTACTCGGGAGGCCGAGGCAAGAGAATTGCTTGAACCTGGGAGGCGGAGGTTGCAGTGAGCCGAGATTGTGTCACTGCACTCCAGCCTGGACAACAGAATGAGACTCTGTCTCAAAAAACAAAAAAACACAAAAAGAAAATAAAGGAAAAACCAAAAGCAAAACAAACAAACAAAACAATGAAAACATGCACGTATCGGTCATGTCCAGTATGACGCTGCGGGCCGTGCACAGGGTGGAACGGCTACATCGAGCCAGGTCACGCAGGCATTCCTCCCGTGCTCATCATTTTTTGTGGTGAGAACGCTTAGAATCACCTCTATTAGCAGTGTCCAGTAATGCAATACATTGTTGTTAACGACGGTCACTGTGTTGTACATGACATCTCTTGAGTTGCTTTCTCCTCTCTAACTAAAACTTTGTATCCTTTATAGCGACATTCCCTGGCTGATTTTCCCACTTTGAGTGCCCTGGTGTCCTGTCTGCTCAGCTCAGCTTCTACTCCTCCCTCGGCTCTCAGCTCAATAGCGCTTCCCCTGACGTTGCCGAGGAGGTCAGCTCTACCGCCCACCAGCCCCTAGATGCCCACACTTACCCACAGGAAGCTGACCACGGTTCACAGCTGCAGATTTGGACCATTCTTCCAACTGTATCTGTCCTCCCTTCTAGACATCCGCCTCCCAAGGGCAGGCATCCTGTGTGTGTCTCTCACATTTGTGGAATCAGCAGCCCATCAGAAGCGTCTTTAAACAGATTGACAAGCAACTGAGATATGGTTAAAAGAACCAGAGGTGGACAAATGGCTGGGTTTGGGGAGATGGCGGAAGGATACAAAATTTCGGCTAGACAGGAGGAGAAAGTTGAGGATGGTGCGATGTGGTGACTGGATTAATGACAATGTACTGAATGCTTCAAAACCACTAAGAGGGCAGATTTTAAATGTTCTCACCACAAAAAAAACTATGCAAACTAAGGTTATACTAATTAGCCTGATTCAGCCACTCCACAATGTATACCTGTATCAAAACATCATGTTGCAAACCTTAAATCGATGCAGTTTTGATTTGTCGATCATAAAGAATGATGAAGTATGGATGAGTGAACTGAAGCCTTGCCAGCTCTCTGCCCTGGTCAGGGATTTTGCTGATTTTGACACAACTTTTCCTGTTTCAGGGTTTCACACCCAACCTTCCTCTTCCAGCCCAAGCCCAGAGACAAATAGGGTTTTCCAAGAGCCTTAATAACAAGGAAATGCATATTAGGCTGAGAAGAAAGCAGAAACTTTAGAGGAAAACCCAGAGGTGGTGGCTCCGCAGAGACTTGCATTAGCAGCGGGGACCTGTCACCGGCTGGGCTGCTTCGAGCAGATCAGGGCTGGGGGCTTCCCCCTCCCCTCCACCAGACCCTCACAGGAGCCTGGCAACCCCGTCCCATACTCAGTCCCACCCCGGGACTGGACAGTGCCCTTCAGGCTGCAGAACCCATCATCTCCAGAACCCTCACTTCCCTGTCCCCTCTCCTTCACGAGTGACCGTGTCATCCCCATGCTGTGCCTCCATCCCACCCTCTGTCCCTCTGGAAAGTGGCCCTGGGCTCTGCAGCAGACACGAAGGGCCCCAGGCTGCTCTGACTCTTCCCATGTGACCCTGAGCAAGGCTCAAGCTGTGAGCAAGTCTCAGGGTCCTTAGTGTCCACTGGGAAAATAACTCTGCAGTGACGAGAATTCACACGCAGGTGCAAGGTGCAGGAAGCGGGAAATGTTCTAAAGTTGGGCTGTGGTTGTGGCTGCACGACTGTGTAAGTTTGCTAAAAACCCTGAATTGTGATGCGAATGACATGTGTGGCATGGTGACTTCCTACAGTGGACACTGAGTCCTTCTCTGCTTCCCTCCTAGGGGCCTTGCCCAGACCTTACATCTCGGCTGAGCCAGGCAGCAGGATCCCTCCGGGGAGCCCTGTGACTTTCGTGTGCCGGGGCCCGGCTGGAGTTCACACATTCCGCCTGGAGTGGGAGAATAGATCCAAGTTCAAAGACACACAGGACGTGTCTCAACTTAGTTCATCTAAGTCAGAGGCCAGATTCCGCATTGAGTCAGTAAGTGAAGACAGCAACGGGAATTATAGCTGCATCTATCGTAAGGCCTCCAGATGGTCTCCGCACAGTGAACAGCTGGAGCTGGTGGTGAAAGGTGAGAACGTCACCTGGGCTCTGCCCTAGTCTCAGCTCTGTCCTCGAGCTTGTCCCCAGGGCCCTGGACCCTGTCCCAGTTGCTGTCCTCTCTCTGTGGCCCCCCCTGCCCTCCTCCTGACCCCCAAGCCCTCCCCTCCCCTCCCCCTCCCCCTCCCCCTCTCCCTCTGCTCACACCTCCCCTCTGCCCTCACACCCATTAGGTCCCTGGTGCTCTGGTCCCCTCTGGACACCACAGATGGCCTGGACACTCAGCCCAGCATTGGATGTGCTCAGAGCTGCTTCTGCTTGGCTGGGTGGAGAGTGGGTTCCCAGAGATTAGGGGGCAACCCCTCTACAAGAGGCTGAGTGTCTTTTCACACAGGATGGATGGTCCACTTGTCATTCCTCTCCCCTGAGCCAGAACCTGTCCCAGGGAACATGGCTCCTCCTGCTGTGGTTCATCTCCCACTGGGCAGAACACAGGGTCCAGGAGTGGCCCCTGACCAGGGCTGGACAGTACTCTGGGAAATCCTCTGGTATGTGACCACACGTACCCCTGTGTGTGCCCAGCCGCAGAGATGTCCTGGAATCAAAGTCTAGTCCACTTTCAGGTCCCCCCAGGGCCTCAAAGGAGTCCCCTAAGGTCAAGCAGAGCTGGTGGTAGGGGGAGCAGAATGGGGCAAGCAGTGGGGCTCTCCCAGCCTCCTGTCCCCTGCCCCATTTTCTCCGGAGTCTTGGGACATTGTCTGGGATTGTGTGATGAACATGGGGCCTTTGGAAGGGGCTCAGGGTGGAGGAGGGCAGGTTGGATGGGAGGGTTCTAAATATTTCTCCTGCCCTTGTTTACAGGAACCCCTGGGGGTGCCAACTTCCCCCCATACCCACCCCCCTCCCCCCACAGCGGCTCCCCCTCCCCCTATCCCCCTCCTCCCTGCACCGAGCTCAGCTCCTCAGCAGGTCAGTAGCATGTTCCTCAGCAGGAGGGGATGCAGCTCCGGGTCCAGCCCTGGGCCCTGGGCTTGGAGTCAAGGACTAGGGAGACCGTGGGAAGGGACTGACACCACCCAGCTCTGGGAGGTCGCTGATGCTCATAGAGACCATAGCAGCAATGGTACCGCGACTGCAACCTCACTCCGCTCTAGGCACCGTGGAAAGGGCTGAATGCAAACCCTACTCTATGGGGGAGGTACTAGGCTGATTCTCTAACTCCCCCTCCTCTCGAATATGCAACGCAGAAATTCAAGTTTCTTGCTCAAAGGCAGGAGGCTATGAAAGGAGCAGGGGCAGCGGCCGCCCACCCGGGCAGCCACACCCCAGACTTCCGGGCTTGCCCGAGCTCCACGCTGCCCCCTTGTGGGCGTGTCCTCACCATTCACCCAGCTCTGCACCTGCGAGCGACTGAGAACTTACCTTCCAACCTGGGACACCCGGAGAGGGACCAGGAGGCTCCTGTTGGCTATGTGATTTCTATGGGGAGGCCTGAACAGTGGAGTAAGGTCCCTTAAGAGGAGGACGGTGCCAGAGGGAGGGGACATAGCCTGTGCACGGTGACCAGGATGAAGTCATGAGGCTTCCCTTCCATCTGGCTCTGCCCCTGGACTCTGTGATGGGAGTAAAACTGCCCCAGGTCCCTGGGTGTCAAGTTGTCCATCTCCCACTGTGGTCTGTGATCAGAACCTCCTAGGCGAGGACACAGGGTCAGAAGCCATCCACAGACCCTTCCCTACCTGTGTTCTCATTGCTAGAGTAGTCATCCCTGACCTAGACCAGTGACAGTCTGTGAGGCTCGGGCTCTGAGCTCAGGCAGGTGGGACCAGGGGCTAAAGCCACATGGGAGGTGGGAGGAGTGATGCTGTGCTCCATCCAGACCCCCTCAGAGGCTCCTGGACTGCCAGGGTAGAGTGGGACATGCTCCTGAGTCCAGCAGACCTGGTTCAAGTCCATTGTCTGGTTTTAATTAGCCTTCTGTCTGCAGGAATGTCTTCCCTCTCCTTGTCTCCCTCTCCTTCCCTCTCTCCTCTCTCATCTTTCATGCAGTGACATATAAAGGTTACAAGGACAGACTCCCCTTGCAGCCAGATTGCTGGGTTCACGGTTCAAATCCCGGTGGTTCTGCCACCCCCCAGCTCTATGCCTGACGGTGACTCACACAAACCTGTGTCCCAAATTCCTCATGTGAAAAATAGACAGTGAAAAAGCTGTCCTTGCAGAATCATTTAGGGGAGGCCAGGCGCGGTGGCTCACACCTGTAATCCCAGCAGTCTGGGAGGCTGAGGCGGGTGGATCGTGAGGTCAGGAGTTCAAGACCAGCTTGGCCAATATGGTGAAACCCCGTCTCTACCAAAAATATTTTTTAAAAAATTAGCCAGGCGTGGTGGTGGGCACCTGTAATCCCAGCTACTGGGAAGGCTGAGGCAGAGAATTGCTTGAACCCGGGAGGCCAAAATCACCCCATTGCAGTCCAGCTTGGGTGACAGAGCATCTCAAAACAAAAGAAAAAAAGAATTGTTTAGGGGACACTTGAGTTCAGGTACACACGGTGCTTCCATCAGTGCTAATGAGAAAACTCCCAAGGAAGGTGAAGTATTTTGTACTCACAGGGACTGTGCCAGGCTGGAAGCCTCCGGGTTGGATGCACCATGAATGAGAAGAAATGGCGTCCTGCCTTGTGAACCTCAGTGGGGAGAAATAGTTAGAATGAGTAATAGAAACGCACTTATGCCTTTACATGCATACACAAATAAAAATAGATGGTTTGCAATGTAGAATTTCAGATCTATAAATTATATTAAATATGTTTACATCATATATTACATATATAAGAAACACAATTATATAATAAAAATATGTTAGTGTATCACTACATATGATTAATGTATATTATATGTTATATGAAATATATATTTATAATATAGTGTAATAAATTTCAAGTATTATAATATAGGTATTCATGTAAATATATATTACTATTATGTATCTATTATGTATAATTATAATAGAAAAACATTTTATATTTAATTACAGGTTTATCAGCAATATAAATTACACATATAGTGAATATATGTAACATATAACTATAAATCATATACATTTAACATTATATACATTAAGTTGTATGTACATGTTGATAACTAAAAATATATATATTATACATTTGCATAATACATGATACATATACCGTAAATATTATAAAAAGTGTAACACTGCACATACATAGTACATATGTAATTTTTTAAAATAGTGGCAAATGTAAAGACCAAGCCCAGGCAGTCGTGGTGTAGAATAAAGCATAGTGTGCTGGATCTTGGACCCTGGAGGAGGCGTGAGGAAAGGACACTGCAAGAGAGAATGTCTGCCTTTCTTGAGGGATATTAAAGACCCGGCCTAAGCACAGGGGAGGGGAGGGGCCGATGTTCCTGGAAGAGGGACCCTGGGTTTGGGAGAGCCCTGCAGGACCCCGTCTGGTCGCCCGTGAAGTGGGTAGTGGTGGGTATTGTGCAGAGGAGGGTGGATGATCGAGATGACGGACGAGCCCTGAACGGGGAGCCTGGGCGGTGCCGAACACACTTAACAGGAGCACAGCGGGCCTTGGATTCTTCCCCACAGGAGGGTGGGTTACATCCTCCATCGGGGGTTTGCCGCTAGGGCAGACAAAATCGGACATGGGGATTCTTGCATTCCGGTGGGAACCCAGAAGGAGGTCAGGGAGGGAAGGGCTCTTTTCCTCTTCTTACGAGTGGCTGGTCTCTTCCCAGATCCGCAGAGGGCAGACAGCAGCGACGTCTAACATAGCTTCACGCCAAGGAAACGCGCTGTATCTGCACCGTCCAGTAGGGGTGGCATTAGGCACGTGTGGTTACTGAGCCCTCGAGACGCAGACAGTGCAGCTAGCTTCTCATGCCGTTTAAATATCAATAGCAACGTGTGGCTTTCATTCTGGACAGTAGATGTAGAAAGTTTCCATCATCATAGAAGACTCTGCTGGGTGGGGTGCTGGTCTAGAAGGAGCGGTCAGGGTTCTGGGGAATGAAGGGAGATTCCTGCAGTGGGTGTGGGAGGACTCAGAAGCTTTTCTGTCCAGCTCAGGGCTCTGACTCCACCTCCTTCTGATTCCTCCCTCCGAGGACCCACACCAAGGCCTTCAGACAACGGTAACAATGAGCGTGAGTGATGGGGACTGTGGAGCATGAGCCTGGTGTGTCCCTCTTGAGGAAGAAGAAAGAGATCAGGCTTTGGGGTTGGTCAGATTCCCGTTCTGCCGATGGCTGGCTGTGTCCCTATGCAGAGGACCCCAGCACTCAGGACCTCAGTGGTGGAAGAAGGGGGTAATGATCCCTGTGCTGCAGGACTGTTTTCCCCTGAGAGATTTTAATCCTTGTGCTGTGGGACGATTATTTATCTGAGAGATCTGATATATTAGTAAGTCTGTGACACACACATGAGATGTGTGTGGTATACAGTAGGTGCTCAATAAGTACACACTGCTGAAAACTTGTTTCTGTCTTTCTTAGATGCCCCTGCTCCCCAAGGCCTGAAAGCTGAGCATCTTTATATTCTCCTCGCGGTCTCAATCTTCCTCTTTTGTCTCTTCCTCCTGTTCCTCTTCTTCCTCCATCGCCAGAATCAGATAAAGCAGGGTAGGTGGCAGGGGCAGGGTGGAGTGACTTGGGGAAGCTGTCAGGAGATGCTAGGAAGAAAGTCTCCTTAATTCAGACCCCAACTGTCCTCAGGGCCCCCCAGAAGCAAGGATGAGGAGCAGAAGCCACAGCAGAGGTGAGGCCCCCGGGAATGAGTCCTGGACGTCCATCCAGTCCTCTGCCGCCAGGCTGCCCCTAATGTTCATTTTTATGTTTCCTCTCAGGCCCAACCTGGCTGTTGATGTTCTAGAGAGAAAAGCAGGTAAAGAGGGAGGAGGAGGGACAGGCCTGGGTCGGGGAAGTGGGAACTTGGTACCAATCCAGATGCAATGTGGGGGGAGGGGGGAAGAATCTTCAGGAACATTCTAGAAGGTCGTATTATAGATTGGGTGCAGGATGACATCTGAAGCTGGGGGTCTCAGGCAGATTTGCCCTGTGACATCCTCCCCAGGAAACTGACCATGTGTCTCGTCCCCCAGACATGGCCACAGTTGATGCACTTCCTGAGAAGGACAGACAGACCAACACCTGGGTGAGCCTTCCTGCTACTTATCAAAGTACCCCAAATTTAGCAGCTTAAAAAAAGTCTCAGTTCCTTGGCTCAGGAATTCAGGAGTGGCTCAGCTGGGCAGTTCCGGCTCACAGTCTGTGCTGAGGTTGCTGTCGAGAGGTCGCGCAGGGCTGTGTGCATCTGAAGGGTCCTGTGGGCTGCAGGCTCCACATCTGAGACGCTCACTCCCACAGCTGCGGCAGGAGGCGTCTATTCCTCTCACAGGGGCCTCCCCACACTGCCAGCTTCCCCAGAGAGAGGGACCCAAGGGTGTGGGGAGGGCAGAAGCACAATGTCTTTTGCCTCAGCTTGGAAGTCAGGAGTCTTCCCTTCTGCCTTGTTCACTGTCACATAGGCCAACCCTAACACCCTGTGGGTGGGCTCTTCACACGGATACAATTTCAGGAGCGGGTCCTCAGGGCACATGGAGATGGCAACCACAGCCCTCCATCCCCACAGCCCTCACCCTGGCTCTCTCTCTCCCAGGCCCCGACTGCAGAGGGCCCCCAGGAGGTGACGTATGCTCAGCTGGACCACAGGGCCCTCACACGCGGGACAGCCCAGGCTGTGTCCCCACAGTCCACAGAGCCCCTGGCCGAGGCCAGCACATACGCAGCCATTGTCAAAGGCTGACCCCGGGCCCACCTGGCCTCTGCACCTGAAGACTCTAGGAAAAGCCTGAAGCAGCCCTTTGGAAGGGTTCCGCTTGGACTCTTCGTCTTCTGGAAAGGCCCCCAGGCAGATCTCCTGGAGACAAGAGCTGGAGCCTGGAGGTTTCTAACCAGCATGCGGAAGGCTCGTTAGCCAGCTGGTCCCTTCTACAATTGAGCAGCTCCTTGGACAAACTGTTTCTCAGTTGATTCCAGAGACCCAGCTACAGTTACCTGTTACAGAGACCCAGCTACAGTTACCTGGCTGTTTGTAGAGACCCAGCTTTACTCACCTGTTTCCAGAGACCCAGCTACAGCCATCAGGCTATTTCCAGAGACCCAGCTACTGCCAGTCAGCTGATTTCCCAAGCAGTGATGCAGGCCCCAGACTGGTCCCACGTGTCTCCTATGAACCTCCGGTGACCTCAGAGACTTTGCTGTAATTCTCTTCCCTGCTGACTTGACTTCTAGGAAGGTCTTTGGGGTCAGCAGACCTTCCTAGAAGTCAAGTGCTAACCTTGAGACTGCGCTATACACACACAGCTGACAGCTAAGCCCAATTCTCTGCATCACGCTTTCCTCTATGCATCAATAAATTATTTTGAAGACCTCACATCTGGCAGCCCCGTTCCTGGTCCTGGGTGCACAGGTCACTTGGACCCAGCCTCTGCCTTCACAGTTGTTCAAAACTGAGTAAAGGAAACAGAACCTACAAAGGAGGTGTCAGAAAAAAAGCATTTTCTTTTTTAAATTGATCAAGATTGTACATATTCAAGGCATAAGATGTGATAATTTGTTATACGAATACATTGTGCAATGATAACCGCAATCTCTCTCTCTCTCTTTTTTTTTTTTTTTTGAGATGGAGTTTCACGCTTGTTGCCCAGGCTGAAGTGCAGTGGCGCAATCTTGGCTCACCGCAACCTTCACCTCCCAGGTTCAAGCATTTCTCCTGCCTCAGCCTCCTGCGTAGCTGGGATTACAGGCATGCACCACCATGCCTGGCGAATTTTTGTATTTTTATTAGAGACGGGGGTTTCACTATGTTGGCCAGGCTGGTCTCGAACCCCCAACCTCAGGTGATTCACTCACCTCGGCTTCCCAAAGTGCTGGGATTACAGGCGTGAGCCACCGTGCCTGGCTGATGACCACAATCAAATTCACCAGCGCACCCATCACCACGGATACTAGATATTAGATATTCCGAACTTGCTCATCTTAGGACTTCATGTTGGTGTCAGTGTTTTCTGACAAAGCACGTGTATCAGGAATGAATGAAGGAGGTTCAGCTGCGTGAAGGCAGAGAGCTGACCCTACCAGTCCACACCTGCACATGCACGCACAGGAATGCATGCTCTCACACACATGCATACACACGCGGACAGATGCGCATGCACGCTCCCATGCCCAGGAAACCAAGAAATCATTGAGCCTGCTTGGGCAGAGGCACATCTGAATATCCATCCTACCTGTAGGGTCTGTTTTTTGTTGTGGTTGTTTTGTTTTTTTGAGATGGAGTCTTGCTCTGTCATCCAGGCTGGAGTGCAATGGTGCAGTCTCGGGCTCACTGCAACTTCTGTCTCCCGAGTTCAAGTGATTCTTCTGCCTCAGCCTCCCGAGTAGCTGAGATTACAGGTGCCCGCCACCATGCCCAGCTACTTTTTGTATTTTTAGTAGAGACAGGGTTTCACCATTTTGGCCAGGCTGGTCTCGAACTCCTGACCTCGTGATCCACCTGCCTTGGCCTCCCAAAGTGCTGGGATTACAGATGTGAGCCACCGTGCCGGGCCTGTCTTTAAAAAACAAAAACAAAACCCCAAACGGTAATAAGATTGGAGTAGAGACTCCAATGGGCATAGCTTCTGGTGAGACCCCACCTGAGGAGAACTGCACATGTAAACAAATATCAAAACATTTCATACAATTTGCCCCATGTCCCCATCCAAAATCTCTTCTTGAACTGTAGTCCCCATAATCCCCAGGAGTCAAGGGAGAGACCAGGTGGACGTCACTGAATCACTGGGGCAGTTTTCCCCACGCTGTTCTCTTGATAGTGAGTGAGTTCTCATGAGATCTGACAGTTTTATGTGTTTGGTAACTCCTCCTGTGTTCATTCTCCTTCCCGCTTGCTTGTGATGAAGATGCCTGCTTCCCCTTTGCCTTCTGGCGTGGTTCTAAGTTTCCTGAGGCCTCCCCAGCCATGCTGAACTGTGAGGCAATTAAACCTCTTTCCCTTATAAATTACCCAGTCTGGGGTAGTTCTTTATAGCAGTGTGGAGACAGACTAATGCAACATTGTACTCCATAAATATTCACCATTATTAACTGTCAATGAAAGAAAGAATACTAAAAATCCCAGAAAACCAAACCAAACAAACAAATGAAGGGACCCAGAAAAGAAGCCTGCATGCCCGTTACAAAGAGAGTACTTAAAAATATTTTTTATAGAAAGATTTTTAATTCAGCAAAAATTCAGCCAGCTCTTTCTATGGGGCAGTTGCTAATTTAGTTCTAGGCAAACACTGACATATTAAATTCTCCTACAAACGCTCCACAGCGTGCCCTATATTATTTTCCTCATTAAAAAAAAAAAAGAAACTATGGACCAAGACATGAAGTAACTTGTCCAAGGTCAGCCATGTCTCAGAGGCGGGGGCTTCAGACCCTCATGAGGCTCCCGACTCCACGTTATGAACCCCTGAACAGGCTACAGCTCACTGTGCTGGAAGGTTTCTGTCCTGGTTCAAAGAAGGTGGGTGCCTGGCTGGCCTACCCAATTTTAATTGACACTGAGATTTAATTTTCTATTTGTGCTCAGGTTTAATTTCCTCCCGGGATCTACTTCCCAACGCTGTCCTCTGTATCTGCTTTCTTGTGTGAACATCCTGACTGATTTTTCCTCTTCTTCACATGGGACACATTCTCCCTACTCTGTCTGTCTCTGTCCCTGTCTCTCTCTCTTTCTGTCTTTCTCTTTCTGGGTGTCTCGTCTCTTTTTTGGCATCTCTGTCTTACTTCTCTGGTTGTTTTTCAACCATCAGCAGAGTGTTTTCTCCCATAATGTCGTTTGTTTGACCCTGACCCTGAGGTTGACAGGTGGGTCAATGAACCCTTCAACAAAAGGTGAAAGTCTGGACATCGCAGAGGATTTGTGAATTTTTTTACCCCTTGCAGAGCACAGGAGGGCTGAGCAGGTCCCAGCGTCTGCTCCACTGTAAGGAGGTCCAGGAAGTTCGGGCAGTGAGGTCACAGTGGAAAGCAGGACAGGCACAGTTTAGGGGAAATGAAGCAAAAACACCGAACTGTTATTAGTGGAAAGAGGAAGAGTCTAGAGAGAAGACAGAAAATCAGATGCAGGGACTATTGACTATTTCTTTCTTTCCTTTTCTCTTTTCTTTTTCCTCCCTCCCTCCCTCCCTCCCTCCCTCCCTCCCTTCCTTCCTTCCTCTCTGTCTGTCTCTCTCTTTTTTTTAAACGGAGTCGTGCTCTGCCACCCAGGCTGGAGTGAAGTGGCACAATTACTGTGGCCTCCGCCTACTGGGTTCAAGCAATTCTCCTGCCTCAGCCTCCTGAGTAGCTGGGATTACAGGCGCTTGCCACCACGCCTGGCTAATTTTTGTATTTTTAGTAGAGATGGGGTTTCACCATGTTGGCCAAGCTGATCTCAAACTCCTGACCTCAGGTGATCTACCTGCCTCGGCCTCCCAAAGTGCTGGGATTACAGGTGTGAGCCACCACGCCCAGCCCCAACTTCATTCTTTTGATGAAGATATCCAGTTTGTGCAATATAATTTATTGAAGAGACTCTCATTGTGCGTTGTTTACTCTGCAGGCTTCATTTATTCAGTTTCATTCTGTTTTTTGCTTTTCTGATTGGGTAATTTTAAATATTCTTCAAGTTTGCTGATTCTTTCTTCTGCTTAATCAAGTCTGCAGTTGAAGCTCTCCATAGAATATTTTATTTCAGTCACTGTATTCTTCAGTTCCAGAATTTCTATTTGGTTCTGTTTATGATTTCTTTTTTAAAACATTTTTAAATTTCAGCTGGGCATGGTGGGTTGTGGCTGTGATACCATCATTTTGGGAGTCTGAAGCAGAAAGATCACTTGAGCTCGGGAGTTACAGACTAGCCTGGCAACATGGAGAAACCTCATCTCTACTAAAAATACAGGAAAAAAAAATTAGGTGTGGTGGCCCATGCCTGGAAGGTGGAGGCTGCACTGAGCCAAGATTGTGCCTCTGCACTTCAGCCTGGGTGACAGAGTGAGACCCCATCTCAAAAGTCAATTTTAATAACTTTTGGGGTACAAGTGTTTTTTGTTACATGGATGTACCTTTTTATCTAATTTTTCATTCTACGCATAAAATGTCAGCCTTATTTCATGAGTTGTCCATCTATTTTCTCTTAAGCTCACTGAGCTCCTTAACAATGATTATTCTGAAATCTTCATCATTCAATTTATAGATCCCCATTTCTTTGAGGTTGGTCATTGGAGCTTTGTTTTTTTTCTACAGCGATGTTATTTTTGCTTTTTTTCCCCCATGCTCCTTAAGCTTCTGTGTTGCTATCTTTGCATATGAGAAAGCAGTCCCCTCTTTCGGTCTTTACTGACTGGCTTCAAAAGAGAAACACCTGTACCAGACAACCCAGTTAGAAATTTATTTGATGGCTGGTAACTTAACCCCCCTCCCTTTTTTTTTTTTTTGAGATGAAGTTTCATTCTTGTTGCCCAGGCTGGAGTGCAATGGCACAATCTCAGCTCACTGCAACCTCCATCTCCCGGGTTCAAGCAATTCTCCGGCCTCAGCCTCCTGAGTAGTTGGGATTATAGGTATGAGTTACCACGCCAGGCTAATTTTGTATTTTTAGTAGAGATGGAGTTTCTCCATGTTGGTCAGGTTGGTCTTGAACTCCTGACCTCAGGTGATCCACTCACCTCGGCCTCCCAAAGTGCTGGGATTATAGGCGCAAGCCACCGCGCCTGGCTTAACCCCCTTTTTATGGATACTCTGCCTCCCTCCTGTTTCTTTTTGTTGGGGGCGTCTTACGATTTGTGGGTTTTCTCTCAACCTGCAAAGTTAGCGCAGGTGCGTGTCTCCTGGTTATTTTTCCTGAGCGAGCAGCCCTGAGTTGCTGAAAATTCTGTGCCCTCTCTCAGTGCTGCAGAGTTGAGCTGGCTGCTAATCTCCATGTGCTGTGTGTGGAAATGTGTGAGTGCTCTTTATGGAGGCATGTGCTCAGTGCCTGTGAAGGCTCATGTGGGAGACCTTGCAGGTGGATCAAGGTGCTGGGGACCACATCAGCCAATTGCAGGGGCTGCATGTGAGGTATTCCAGCAGGTTTACGAGTGGATCTCTTAGTGGGCTCCACAAATCATCAGTCAGATCTGCAGCTACTCTTTGGCTATATGTGATAGTTGCCATGAGGTTTTTTTGTTCTTTTTTTTTTTTTTTTTTTTGAGACATCATCTCCTGCTGTCACCCAGGTTGGAGCGCAATGGCGCGATCTTGGCTCACTGCAACCTCCGTCTCTCGGGTTCAAGCAATTCTCCTGCCTCAGTCTCCTGAGTAGTTGGGATTACAGGTGCCCGCCACCACGCCCAGCTCATTTTTGTATTTTTAGTAGAGACAGGGTTTCATCATCTTGGTCAGGCTGGTCTCAAACTCCTGACCTTGTGATCCACCAATCTCAGCCTCCCAAAGTGTTGGGATTACAAGCGTGAGCCACTGCGCCCGGCTGCTGTGAGCTTTTTAATCTTTCCTTGCTCCTGGCTCCCCCTGCCAGCTATGCAGCCATGCCAGTCCACCCGGAGATCCAAGTGGGGCAAGGTTGAAGGGGGCCTCTTGGGCAATCTCCCCGGAGGCTGGGGAAGCTGGGTGCTCACTCTGCTCTTACTTTCCTCTCAGGGAAAATTGCAGGCATTTGGGGCCCTCTTGGTTTATCTTCCTTAAAAACCTATTATCTCTCTTTTTTTTTTTTTTTTTTCCCAATTCGGTGCTGGACTCCCAGTTTCTCAAACTTTTTTATGTTCATGGATGGTTATGAAAATAGATGTTTCTGTAGGGGAATGATGAACAGAATCACCTCTTTCACCACCTTAATTAATGTCACTACCCCTACTTTGAGTTTTAATTGTAAATTTGTTATAAAAATTAAATGTAGGCCAGGCGAGGTGGCTCACACCTGTAATCCCAACACTTTGGGAGGCCGAGACAGGCAGATCATGAGGTCAGGGGTTCGAGACCTGACCATTATGGAGAAACCTCATCTCTACTAAAAATACAAAAATTAGCCGGGTGTGGTGGCACATGCCTGTAATCCCAGCTACTCAGGAGGCTGAGGCAGGAGAATCGCTTGAACCCAGGAGGTGGAGGTTGCAGTGAGCCAAGATCGTGACATTGTACTGCAGCCTGGACAAGAAGAGCAAAAACTCCATCTCAAAAAAAAAAAAAAAAAAAAGATTAAATCTATTTTGAAAAACAGTCTAGATTTGAAGGCATGGTAAGCAGATGTTTAGGACGTGTCAGAGTTAAGACACGATGACTCCTGTGCTTGTGTCCTGCATTCTGCACTTTGTGATTCTGTCCCCATGGCTGTATCACCAGCTGGATCCACCCACTGTGGTATTCACTACCCACCTTCAGCCTATGGGTTTCGGCAGCCATTAATGTTTACTGCTTGTACACATAAAGTACAGATTATCCAAAGGTTATCCAAGCCTGTCCTCCCTTAGCTATTATTAAGCAGAAAACTCTACAGAGAAAACATTTCCTGAGTGTATGAGTCCATACAAAAGAATATTACTTAGTCTTAGAAAGGAATAAATTTGTTACTGACACATTGTACAACATGGATGAAATCCGATGTTATGCTGAGGAAAAGAAGGGTAGTTATGGCCGGGTGCTTAACTACCGAGCCCGAGTGCAGGCTCACACCTGCAATCCCAGTTTACAAGCGTGAACTAGGGAGTTCCCAAGCTCCCCTTGGGAGGCCGAGGTGGGTGGATCACGAGGTCAGGAGATGAAGACCATCCTGGCCAAAATGGTGAAACCCTGTCTCTACTAAAAATACAAAAATCAGCTGGGCATGGTGGCGTGCACCTGTAATTCCAGCTACTTGGGAGGCAGAGGTTGCAGTGAGCTGAGATTATGCCACTACCCTCCAGCCTGGCAACAGAGTGAGACTCTGGGGGGGGGGAAGGCAGTCTTGAAAGGGCACGTACTGAATTATTCTACTTACACGAAAGACTGTAAGCGTCAAAGTCATCCAGGCGGAAAATGGAACATTGGTGCCCCTCTCCTCCCCTCCTCTTCGTTCTCCTCCCTTACCCTCCCCGCCCCGCCCCAGGTCAGCCGTGGGCTGGGACCTGTCGGTGTCTCCACCCCACTTTTACAGTCAGTAGCGCTGTCCCCACTGGGAGTAAAACAGAAAAGTACCCTGAGATCCACTAGGGGGCAGGAGTATCTCATTTGACTTTATTTATTTACTCACTTTATTATTTTTGAGATGGAGTCTGGCTCTGTCGCCCAGGCTGGAGTGCAGTGACGTGATCTCTGCTCACTGCAACCTCCGCCTCCCAGGTTCAAGTGATTCTCCTGCCTCAGCCTCCTGAATAGCTGGAATTACAGGCACCTGCCATCACACCCAGCTAATTTTTTGTGTTTTTAGTAGAGACGGGGTTTCACCGTGCTAGCCAGGATGTGGCGATCTCCTGACCTCGGGATCTGCCCACCTTGGTTTCCCAAAGTGCTGGGGTTACAGGCGTGAGCCACCGCGCCCAGCCCTCACTTGACTTTCTTTATGTGCATGTCTTTTAAAAAATATATTAAAATAGGCCGGGCGCGGTGGCTCAAGCCTGTAATCCCAGCACTTTGGGAGGCCGAGGCGGGCGGATCACAAGGTCAAGAGATCGAAACCATCCTGGCCAACATGGTGAAACCCCATCTCTACTACAAATACAAAAATTAGCTGGGCCTGGTGGCGTGTGCCTGTAGTCCCAGCTACTTGGGAGGCTGAGGCAGGAGAATTGCTTGAACCCGGGCGGCGGAGGTTGCAGTGAGCCGAGATTGCGCCACTGCACTCCAGCCTGGCGCCTGGCGACAGAGTGAGACTCTGTCTCAAAAATATATATATATATATATATTAAAATAAACAACTTGAGGCAGACATGTCCCTGGCAGGACTGCAAAGACAAACACGTATCAAAACATTCCATTGTACTTGAATATATACAATGGTTATTTGTCAATTAAAAAAGAATATAGGACCGGGCGTGGTGGCTCATGCCTGTAATCCCAGCACTATGGGAGGCTGAGGTGGGCGGATTGTCTGAGGTCAGGAGTTTGAGACCAGCCTGGCCAGTATGATGAAATGCTGTCTCTACTAAAAACATAAAAATTAGCCTGGCATGGTAGCAGGTGCCTGTAATCCCAGCCAGTTGGGAGGCTGAGGCTGGAGAATCTCTTGAACCTAAGAGGTGGAGGCTGCAGTGAGCTGAGATTGTGCCACTGCACTCCAGCCCGGGCAACACAGCAAGACTCCATCAAAAAAAAAAAAAAAAATATATATATATATATATATATGTGTGTGTGTATATATATAATAACAGAAAAGAAGGCTGCAGGCCTGTTACAGATTTTTTTTAAAGTCATTTTGTATGCGATAATATTTTAAAAGAATAAAAACTCAACAATAACTCAGCCAACTCTTACTACGGCCAATTGCAATTTTAATTCTGTGCAAACATTAACACATACAATCCTCCCACAAATCGCCCACAGCGTGCCCCATTCATTTCCCCATTTTCTTTATTTTCATTTTTTTCCTTATTTATTATTATTTATTTTAACAAGCCAACCAACTAAAACAACAAATTGATTTTTAACCAGGCAGCTCCCAGAACATACTGGCTGGATCCCAGTAACTTCCCACACTGTGGACCCTCAAAGGCTTCATCTTTAAAGCTGTGACTTGAGGTTTGCAGGCCTTATGGCTCTTCAGCTATCCGACCAGACGCAATTGCTCTGGAAGCAAGTAGCCCCAGGAGACAGGACCTTCTGGGAAGCAGACTTCAGAGGCTGAAAAGTGTCTTGGGAGGGCAGCCCGCTCTACGCGCAGCTGGCAGCTAAGTGGGTGGTAGTGTTGATTTCACTGTCCGTCTTGGCCTGGGTTCTCCCAGAAACAGTCTCTGAGCCAAAGACATGAGGGCAGGTGATTTATTAGGCACCTGCTCCCAGGCAAAAAAAAAAAAAAAAAAATGGCCCCACGCGCCGCTCCCGCCTCAGACACGCCCTCCCCACGCGCCGCTCCGGCCTCAGACACGCCCTCCCCACGCGCCGCTCCCGCCTCAGACACGCCCTCCGCACGCGCCTCAGAGACGCCCTCCCCA
>PVKV010032702.1:0-19548 GCA_004027835.1 Alouatta palliata
AATTCTCCTGCCTCAGCCTCCCGCGTAGCTGGGACTACAGGCACGTGCCACCATGCCCTGCTAATTTTTGTATTTTTAGTAGAGACGGGGTTTCACCATGTTGACCAGGATGGTCTCGATCTCTTGACCTTGTGATCCACCCGCCTCGGCCTCCCAAAGTGCTGGGATTACAGGCGTGAGCCACCGCGCCCGGCCTTCTCTCTTCTTCTTATAAGGCCACCAATCCTATCATAAGGGTCCCATCCTCATGATCCCACCTAACTCTGATTACCTCCAAAGGGCCCATCTCTAAATACCATCACACTGGGGTTAGAGCTTCAACAGATGAACTGTGGGGTATATAAACATTGAAGGGGTATGCAAACATTCAGTGCATAATAATTGCCCTGGTAAAAGGCCATAGGTCCCCTGGAAATGTCTGGAATAATGATTAATAGTATAAATTTTTGGCAGTGTATGGGGGGTTATTCCTTAGGAAGACCTACCCCGCCTTTATTTGAGAGTTTCTGTTTCTGTAAACTGGCTCAAGTCAAGGAATTGATTAAGAGGCTGTGACTTTCTCTTTTTGTGATTGAAGTTAGACTTTTTACTTGGCCTAGAATTTTCTTACTTGTACAGATCAAGTAAGACTATGGCAAGCTTCCTATTTTCCTTCTACTCTAGACAGAAACAGTGTGATCAGCTAGCCAATGCCATAAGTTTTTGAATGGGTCAGGTTATGCTGATTGCTGCTTTGACTTTGCTGTTCATTATGGTAACCATGCCCACCTTGCCGTTTGTGGTTGAATGTTGACACTTTCTTATCACCTAGGATCTGATACTTTCATTGCATTTACATTTCCCAACTCAGTGGCCATAGCTCCTGCTCTAAGGTCTGGCCTTCAGATAAGAGCAATCACAGAACTTTTCAGGGATGCTAGGGCTCCCCTTACAAATGTATTTCTTACAGTCTTGGTGAAAAGTGTGTTTTCTGGGTTCTTCAGGGTGGGTAAGTAGGTCTTAAGTGACACATCAACTCCAACATTTTAGTCTCCTTCAGACTTTGAATCCTTTTCTCTGCGTTAAACTGAGATAGGCCCTGCATTTCCAGCTTGCTCACTGTGAGCTGCCTTTGGTTCACGTTTCAGTCAACCAACTGAACAAATTGTTAGAGACCTTTCTAACTCCCTGAATGGCAGCATTCAATGCAGACTCTCTGCTTTTCGAGTCTACATCGATAAATTCATCCTAATTCACCTTTATGTTCTTCCCCATTATCTCACACCCTAATATCCATTCCCACACATGTTCCTTGGATTTCTGTCCGCGTAAATTAGAAAACTCAGGTAGTCTCAGAGTGTGGTGAACTGTGGTGAACTTCCTGATGGGTCGTGGTTAGTACTTCACCTGTAGGGGCATTTTCTATGACTCTGTTTATAGGTTTCTATGAGTCTGTTTATAGGTTTAGAAGCAATGAGGGATGTTGGAGGTAGATCCTGAGGGAAGTTGTCATTGTCTTGCATGGCAGCTGCCTCGGGGGAGGCTATTACAGTTTCCTCAGGCAATGCAGGGTTAGTCCTCTCAGATGGCAGAGAGGCTGTTTCTACTGGCAGATGACTCATCAGAATTTAGAGGCTCAGCCAGGTGCTGTGGCTCACACCTGTAATCCCAGCACTTTGGGAGGGTGAGGCAGGCAAATCACTTGAGGTCAGGAGTTAGAGACAAGCCTGGCCAACATGGCAAAACCACATCTCCATTAAAAACACAAAAGTTAGCTGGATGAGGTGGTGCACATCTGTAGTCCCGGCTACTTGGGAGGCTGAGGCAGGAGAATCACTTGAACCTGGGAGGTGGAGGTCGCAGTGAGCTGAGATTTGTGCTACTGCACTCTAGCCTGGGCAACAGAGCAAGACTCTTTTTTTTTTTTTAAAAAAAAAAAAAGAATTTAGAGGCTCAGTGTACCGAGCTCCATCAAGGTCACCCCACATGTCCTCATTCCAACTTTCAAGATCCAGTTCCTTTTCCTTACTGATCAGTACCCTCAATTTAACAGTAGATACCCTACAAGGCTAGGAGTTCAATTTGCTTTCAGGCAGTCACAGGATAAGATTCTAGGTTTGATTTTCAGCAGTCTCAGCTCTGCAACTACAGGTGATAGGGCTGTCCTTTAGGGCACACACAGAAACTTTCAGGTCACTTATATGGTGCTTGAACTAGGAATCCCTAAGCTTATTATCTTCTTTCCCTAATTTGTCCAGTAAAATAAGGAGCAACCAGGCAATCTCATACTGTTAGTATGAGAAAAATGTTTGAAGGTATCATATACATAGTTACCCAGATCCTTGCTTCTTGTAAGTATCTGATTAGGAGTCTCTAGTGGTGACATTTTTTTGTACTGCAATTACCGTATCATGCCATGAACTATCAGTACTGTGTTTACTTTTGGAAATAGAGTCATAGTGTCTTTAAAAATCTAATCAGATTAGATAGCCCATTCTAGAAACCTTGGAACTGATTAAGAAAACTCATTCTCAAAGTTCTGTTCCTCTGGAACCATTGTTGGTCCAAAATCTGAATTAGTTAGGCTGCAATATCAATTGGATATATACATATTGTATATATGTTTATTTATTTATTATAAGCAATTGGCTCATGTGACTATGGTTAGCAACTGAAAATCCCAGATTTATAGGATGAGTTGGCAAGCTGGAGACACAGGAGAGATGATGGTTTAGTTCCAGTCCAAGTTTGAAGGCCTGAAAACCAGGATCGCCAACAGTGTAAGTTGCATTCCAAAGGCCAGCAGGACAAGACCCAGCAAGAGCCAATATCCCAGTTTGAAGACCATCAGGAAGAATTCTCTCTTACTCAAGGGAGTGTCAACCTTTTTGTTCTGGTTAGACCTTCAACTGAGTGGGTAAGGGGTTTCATAGTAAGGAGGGCAGTCTGCTTTATACAGTCTACCAAGTTAAATGTTAATCTCATCCCAAAGCATCCTCACAGAAACACCCAGAATAATGTTTGACCAAACATCTTGGTGCCCTGTTGCCCAGTCAAGTTGACACAAATTAACTATCACACTCTGTATTTCTATCTCAGTATTTATCTGAGACCTTTCACCATAATCTGAAGGTGAATTGTTGGCTCTCTCCCTTTTGAGTCTCCTGTTTGCGTTTCCCGTATTACCCTCTTTCTTGGTTTGTTTCCTCCTTTACCTGGAGCTTTCCTTTCAGTAGTTTCCTACTGAAACTAATAGGGTGAATTCGAGGTAAACTTTTTGAGATCCTGCAAGTGTGAAAATGCTTTTATTTGGACTAAATACTCGATTGATAGTTTGATGGGGATTGAAATCATTTTCCGTCACAGTTTTGAAGCCATTGCTTTATTGTCTTCTAGTTTACAGAGTTGTTGAAAACTCTGAAGCCATTCTGATTTTTGTACCTAGCTTTCCCCTTATCTCCTCTGAAAAAGCTTGGAGAATCACCTCTTCAAGGTGATATGCTTTGATATAGGTATGTTTTTATTTACTGTGCTGTGTAATTGGTGGGTACATTCAATCTGGGAACTCATTTTTTTTAGTTCTGGAAATTTCTTCCCTTTCATTTTTTTGGTGCGGTTTCTTTTCTTGGATCATATATTGTTTGGATATTGGATTTCCTAGATTTCCTTGGATATTGGATTTCCTGGATTTTCTTATCTTTCCTGTCTTTTTAACTGTGTTTTTCTTTTTGACCTACTTTCTGAGCACCTTCTTCAACTTCTTCTTTCGATTGTTTTATTTCATTTTTCATTTCAGGCACTATGATTTCAGTTTTTAGGAACTCTTTTATGTTCTCTGAGTTTTTTCCCCATATTTTTTTAAGAAATAATCTTCTTTTTTTATTTTTATTTTTTTGAGAAAGTCTTGCTCTGTTGCCCAGCTGGAGTGCAGTGGCACCATCTTGGCACACTGCAATCTCCGCCTCCCAGGTTGAAGCGATTCCTCTGCCTCCTGAGTAGCTGGGATTACAGGCGCATGCCAATACGCCCAGCTAACTTTTTGTATTTTAGTAGAGACATGTTTTCACCATGTTGGCCAGGATGGTCTTGATCCCTGGACCTCGTGATCCACCTGCCTTGGCCTCCCAAAGTGCTGGGATTACAGGCCTGAGCCACCACGCCTGGCCTGAAATAATGTTTTTATTCCATGCATGAAACATCTTCTCTCATGTCTGTCAGTATATTAAATCACAATTTTTAAAAGTTTTCTTTCTTCTGTGTAACCTCTGTTCCACATTACCTTTTTTCTTTGTTTGAATTTCTGTCTTTCACATCAGCCATGTTCCTCAGCTCTCCGATAGTCCTTGGTCTAAGAGAGGGGATTAAGTAGCAGATGGGGTGATACGGCTGAACTTTTAAATTAGGGAAATGCCAAAACCCACATCTTTAGGGTTTTTCCCTCTTGGGCTTATGAAGACCTTATCTATCTGCAGCCTGAAGGGGCAAGGCAGCATTCTGGGAAGGAAATAGGAAGTGAGGGAGAATAAGGCTGGGACCTTAGTATGTAAATGCTCAGCTCATCCCCTTGTTTTTAGAACATTTTCTGTGCTAATTAATGTGTCTAATATCTCTGAGTCCCAGAACCTTGTGTTTTACTCTCTCCAGAAAATAAACCTCCAGTCTTTTGTCAGGGTAGAGAAGAGACAGTCACTTGGCTTCACAAAGGTGGGAGGTGACTTATGGGTAAAACTGCTTCTTAAACAGATTTAAAAATTTTCTTCTTTATTCCTGCCACCTGCCCCTCCTTATTCTCTTTATCCAGAGATATATATCTTGAAAATGACCGGTTACTACCAGTTTCTTATCTTGGAGAAATTCTACAGTATAAGAAGGGTTGATCTCAGTTTTTTTCTGTTGCTAGCTCAAGATTTAGTTTTCTGAAATACACTGAGTCATTTACTACTTAACCTATTTCTTTTCAGCTTCTACAGTTTTGTGCAGTCTCCTTTCCCAGTTTCATTTGTCTATGGGTTTATGAATTTAAAAAAAAAAAATCTACTTTCTTTGCTTTTGTGTGATTTTAGGAGGGAGGAAAAATACGTGCATGTATTTAGACATTTTACCTGAAGTCTGTTGATGGCTTCTGATTTTAAAGATAAGTCAGTTAGTTCTGATTGTTATGGGTCTGGTTTTTTTTTTTTTTTCTTAGAAGTTTTAGTAATGGTAACTTATGGGTCTAGTTTTTATTCCTTTGGACATTTGAATTTTTGGAGAATAAAGACTTAAAAGTCCTTCACTAGCTCATGGATTCTCAAATTCCTTGTATTTTTAGTAAACACCAAATAAATATTAAATAAATGAACTTGAGAGATAACATAAGAGAAGGTATTGAGGCTTACTGTCAAATTTGGGCCTTAAAAAAACCTTATGAGGAAAGCAGGGGACAGAGAGCTAAATGGTTTGCCTGAGGTCACACAACAGAAAGCAGCAAAACCATGATCTCAGCCATCATAAGCATGGTGAGCTGATGAAGACCTATTGCTAGAATTTATCAAAGACGTTGTTAAAAGAATATAACTTACATTGGTTTACTTCTTAAATGGGAATAGGACATACTGAAATATTGAATATGCAAATAAGCAAAAGGTAGAAAATAAATATTTCCTCTCCTCTCAATATTCTGGATAAGTAACCACTGTTGAAAATTTGATGAATATCTTTCACTTATTTTTTATGCATATGAGTGTATAACATATGAAAATTGGATCATATTGATATACTGCTTTAAAACCTGCCCCCTTTCAGCCTGGGCAGGTGAGCCTTGTCTCACTTAAAAAAAAAAAAAATAGCCAGGTGTGGTGGTGCATAAAAAAAAATATAGCCAGGTATAGTGGTGCATACCTGCACTCCAGCTACTTAGAAGGCTAATGCAGGAGTGCAGGAGGATCACTTGAGCCTGGGAGGTTAAGGGTGCAGTGAGCTATGACCTTGCCACTGCATTCTAGCCTGGGCGACAGAATGAAACCTTGTCTCAAAAAAAAAAAAAAAAGCTAAAATGTAACTGCCTGTTTTCAGTATTAACAATAAATTGTGAATACTTTTCCATGTTAAGCATTTTTCTACAACATTGTGTTAATGATATACTATAATTTATTTAAGCAGTCAACAGTGTTAGCAGTAAATATCTATATAGTTTAGTTGTGTCTTCCATTTATTTTTCAGGATAAAGTTCCAGAAGCAGGATTGCTGTATTAAAGGCTTTTAAGACATTTCCACATAATCTCCAGAAATATTATACCACTTTATACCTTCATTAGCTATAAGTGACTATTCATTTCTTCAAATGTTTCCAACACCAAGTATTTCCATTTTTAAAACTTAGCCAATTTAGTAGCCAGAAAACATTTTTATTATTTAAAAATATGCATTTTGCAGCGCAGGCAACATAGCAAGAGCCCATCTCTACAGAAAATAAAAAAAATTAGCCAGGCATGGTGGCATGTACCTGTAGTTCTAGCTCTTTGGGAGGCTGAGGTGGGAGGATTTCTTGAGTCCAAGAGTTCAAGGTTACAATAAGCTGTGAATGTGCCACTGCGCTCCAGCTTGGGTAGCAGAGCGAGATCCTGCCTCTTAGAAAAAAAAAATAAAAAACAAAGAAAGGAAAAAAGGAAAGCAAGAATGGATTGATACTTTGTCATCTGTCATGAGTGTTTGTCAGTTTATCTAATTCATAGGGACATCTAAACCAAGCATCCATATATGGTAAATGAAAAACACAAAAGTAATAGCTAGCAGTGTTTTCTCCAACCCTTCCTAGCTGATCTAACCAGTGGTGCAGTTGATTTATATGTGAGAGCAGTGAGAATGAATATGCTGCAAATGGTACCATACTGTACATGGCTTTTAATTTATTTATAATTTATTATTTAATAGCTTTCCTTTTAGGGCCTGAGTATTTGAGTCTAGACTAACTTTAAAGTGTAACTTAAGCTTTATTTTTACATTTTGTTGTTACACATGAAACGTGCAACAAAAACGTATTAAGTGTAAGGCATGAAAGGTTTTCTGAGGTGTTGAGGCCATTCATCCAGGTGTTTAGACTGTCGTAGGGAATACTTTTATTTCTAAAACTAAATTGCCATAACGTTTTTTTCCTTTTTTCTTTTTTAAATGTTTAATGTTACAGAAGCCAAGGCTGCCCCCAAAGATTGTTTCATTGAAGTGAATTCTAAAGGTGACAGATTTGGCAATTGTGGTTTCTCTGGCAATGAATACAAGAAGTGTGCCACTGGGTAAGTGGAGATGAGGTCATAATGGAATATGAAAGATGATAAGATTTGTCATCTCTAGTATCTTTTTTTTTGAGATGGAGTCTTGCTCTGTCACCAGGCTGGAGAGCAGTGGCACGATCTCGGCTCACTGCAACCTCTGCCTCCTGGGTTCAAGCGATTCCCCTGCCTCAGCTTCCTGAGTAGCTGGGGATATAGGCATGTGCCACCACATCTGGCTAATTTATTGTATTTTAGTAGAGATGGGGTTTCACCATTTTGGCCAGGATGGTCTTGATCTCCTGACCTCGTGATCTCCCTGCCTCAGCCTCTCAAAGTGCCAGGATTACAGGCATGAGCCACAGCACCTGGCCATCTCTAGTATCTTTTACAACTTCCCCCTGTGACCACTGATTTTTTACCCCATTAAATACTTAACTTTTCAAACATTTTACAATACAAAGCTTCCAAGAGACTGGTGTTAGGAAAAGAACTGGTAACATAATTTGTCCTTTTATACAGCAACTACAATCTAGTGATTTTTAGACTCTTTGTTTATCCTTGTTTAATAAGAAAAACCCTAGCTAAATACAGTTTTCATTTTCTGTTCAATAAAAGATTATGTTACTAAGTCTCTAGATAAAGGTACCTACAGAATCAACTCTGAACTTCATTATTTTCTTCTAGCTTTGTATAATTTCAAAACGATGAATTAAAACATTTTATATTTCTACAATTAACATTTGCTTTTTATAACACAAGAATAAAACATTACAAAGGAGGAAAAAGTCATCTATAATCTCAATCCACATATGTTCATTAATTTAAGGGTATTTTCTTCCTCACACTAACATTTTATATATTTGGAATTATTCTTAGGCTAAGCAACTACAGTGAAACAGTGCTTGCTAAGAAGAAATAGCAACAATGACCCCCGTGTCACTAAATCTGACAGTCGTTTTTAGGTCTTCATGCTATAATACTTTACCTGTCAGTAGCATTCAGTTATGCTGGCCATTTTGTCCTTCTTGAAGAAACCTTTTTTTTGGGTGACTGTGTAGAATGTCTTTCTTCTCCCCTGACCCCATGTAATTTTGTTTATTTTCATGGCTTCATTGCCTCCTCTGTGAGAAATTCCGTCCCCACTGGCCTGCATGTGGTCTGCAGCTACAGGGCTCTGCAGCTGCTGTTCCCTCTGCTCACCATGCTGTCTTCTCCGCTCTTAGCCTGCTCAGTTGTTCATCCTCCAGATCTCAGGTGCAGTGTGGTTTCCCTATGGAAGACTTCTTTCACTTTCTCAACGGGGCCAGCTCTCCCTCTGTCAGGTGTTCTTGATGTTGTTTGCTTCTTTTTCATAGAATTTGATATGTTAGGTTTTCATTATTTTTCAGTTCATAACATTTTCTGATTTACACTGTGAATTTTTTCCTTTGACTCATGTGTTATTGAAAGCCTATTGCTTACTTCCTAAGTAGTTAGTTTATCTATTTGGTTTTGGTGTCTAGTTCAATTTCACTGAGACTTCAGTTCTTTGGAATTTATTGACATGTGCATTATTTACTGAGATGTGCATTATTTACCGAGATGTGCATTATTCAATTACACATGGAACATTCATCCATACACACCAACATATGGATGAATATATATGGTGAATGTTCTATGTGTAATTGAAAGAAAAAGTGTATTCTGCAGTTATTAGAGATGTTATTCTATAAATGTCAAATTAATAGTCTTATTCAAATCTTTCATATCTATGGTGTGTGTATATTGTATCTGTTCCTTCAATTTCCGATAGAGGTGTGTTGAAGTCTCCAGTTATGATTGTGGATTTGTCTGTTTCTCTTTTTAGGTATGTACATTTTTGCTGTGTATGTTTTAAATTTGTTACTAGGTGTATGCAACATTTAGGATTGTTATGCCCTCTTAATGACTTGACCCTTTTATTAGTAGCAAATTATTTTCATTTCTGGAATATTCTTTGGAAGCATTTGTTTCATTATTTATGTGGCTCTTTTGTTATCACTCTTTCTCACTAAACTGTACAGTCCAGTGACACATTTGTCTTTTGCATTTAGCATAATGCCTAGAGGAAACATAATAAATGCCTATTAAACATTGAATGAATGAAGGTGCAGATGATATGGATGAAGAATGAATGGGTGTAGAATTAATATAACCAATTGAATGAACTGATTCAAAATCTAGGGATAAGTGGATCAATGCAGACTTGGAGAGAATTTGCTAGACATATACCATATTCTTGTCTTTAGCCTTGTCTGGTGTCATATTTTTATGAATATCTTGTTGAAAATATCAACTATACTTATTAGACCTAAAAATTACTGAATAACTCATTTAAGAGGCATTTTATAATAGTAATACACAAATAATATTGTCTTTAGGAATATACATTTGAAGTTAGACTCTTTGGATTTGAATCCTGGTTTAATCACTTAATATCTCTGAGACTTTGGACAAGTTACTTCACTTACATACCTCATTTTTCTCTTTTGTAAAATGGGGATAATAATGGCACCTGTTTCCAAGTATTGTTTTGAACTGAATGAGTTAATGGGTGTTAATACTAAGAAGAATATTTGGCTCATTGTCAAATTCGTCATCATCATCACTGTTTTATTGTCATCCTCATTGTAGAATGCATGAAACTACCAAAAACATTGTAGAATGCATTGAACTACCAAAAACATCTAGAAACATTTAAAGAAAGTATTTCATATAGTCCTACCATCCAGATATACGCCCTTAAGTTTTTGTTGTATCTTTTTTTCATGTGTATACACATTTATAAACATAAGCCACGTTTCCTTTCACTGAAAGGGTCATCTTTTAGTACATAGACAATGTCATCTTTTCAAGCATTATAAAAGAGAAATTCCAAATATACAGAGGAGTAGAAAGAATAGTGTGATAAATACCAGTATACCCTAGACCAAGACAGTATTAATGCTTTATCATTATTTGCTTCATCTACATTTTGCTGAACCATTTTAAGTAAATTATAGACACGATACTTTACTCCTAGATTCTTCAGTATCCGTCTTCAACAAATAAGGCCATTCACATGATCACATCACACCTAGCAAAATGAATGATTTCCTAATGTCATCTAGTATCTGATCAATATCAGTATTTCCCTAAGTGTCCTCAAATTGTCTTTTACAGCTGGTATTTTTCAACATCTGGACTCAATCAAGGATTGATTGCGTTTAGATGTTATGTCACCTAAGTCACTTTTAATCTAGAATACCCTTCTAGACTGATATTTTTTCTTTTCAGTAACATTGACTTATGGAAATGGCTGGGACAGGGGGCTCATGTTCTGGATTTGTTTTAGCTTCCTCTTGGTGCTGCTTAACTTGTTTCTATCATCTGAATTTTCTTTAAATCAGAAGTTAAGCCCAAAATCTTCTTCTTTTTTTTTAAGTAGAGCCTTACTCTGTCATCCAGGCTGGAGTGCAGTGGTATGATCTCAGCTCACTGCAACCTCTACCTCCCAGATTCAAGTGATCCTCGTGCCTCAGCCTCTGGATTAGCTGGGACTACAGTCATGTGCCACCACGCCTGGCTAATTTTTGCATTTTTCAGTAGAGATGGGATTTCACCATGTTGGCGAGGATGGTCTTGAACTCCTGATCTCAAATGATCCGCTCACCTTGGCCTCCCAAAGTGCCGGGATTGCAGGCATGATCTACCACACCTGGCCCTAAGCCCAAAATCTTAGTTGGATTCAGGTTAATTATTTTTGGTGAGAATGTTCATAAGCAATGCATTATATCAAGGAGTCACTTAGTGCTGGGAAGTCTTATTAATATTGGTGATACTAAGTGGCAGTGACCAGATCTTGCTATTGTGGAGTTATGCTTTTTAAAATTGCAGCTATCAGGTAATATGTGGAGTGATGATTTTGTGCTATATGAATATCCAGTTCCCTACCAGTGTTTCATTTTATGGATGATCCTTGCCTGAAGCAATTATTTTACTAGAGTTGTAACTGAATTTTCTTTCTATTAGTATTATACAGCAGCAAACATCTCTTCTTAGTTTTGTTGGCTGTTTACATTTCTTATTTTATGAGCTGCCTGTTTACATCTTTGCTAATTTTCCTGTTGAAGTGATTTTCTTTGTTTTAATGATTTGTAACAGCTTTTTATATTCTAAGAGTATTTTCCTGTACCGTTTAATACATCACCAAACCTCCTTTAATCTTTAATATATCACCAAGCCTATGTATGAGTATATCATAGCAATGTGAATTTTGGTAGGCTCCAACAGATTTTATCTGTGGTCTGCTTTATGCTACACTTTGTTTCTGAGGTTTTCATATCTAATATCAGCCAATTATGTGAAATAGACATCATTTATCTCATTGTTTCAGCTGAAGAAACTGAAACTCAGAAAATGTAAGCATTTCTCTCAGGTCAGCTAGCAAATAAATGGTGTCATAAGAATAAATGTAAAGTTGGGACAAAATTATTAACTCTTAAATGCAGGATGAAGGGAAGGTGAAGACTTAATAGCACATGCAAAAATTAAATAGGAGTTTTAGTTAGTGATATATTCAAGGACATCAATAATATAATGTAGTTATAAAAGTTGTAATCTTGAACTTAATAGAAGTACAGTATCTAGAATAAATAAGAGCTCCATTTTTTCCTTTGCTCACCAGGCTCTCACTGAAATTTCATGCTCCATTCTGAGCACTATGCTTCAAGAGGCAGTGAGGCAAATTGGAACATATTTAGGAGGGAGCGTCCTTGTTGCATGAAAAGTGATTGTAGGATAGTGACCTGGTGAAGTAAGTATTTAGGAGCTGCATAATAATTGTCCTAAAATAGTTGCTGTGTGAAAGGAGGAAAAGTTATCTGTGTAGTCTCTTGGGGAAAGATCTGGGACTAATGAGGAAATGTTATACAAAGGAAGATTTTAACATGATGAGCAAAAACTTGATGGTAGCTAGAATGAGCAGTTTCAGGAGGGTGTAAATTAGAGATATTGGGAAAAAATATCCTATGATGACTGGGGAGTGATATAATAGAGAAGATTCAGATATAGAGTAGGTGCTTGGATCAGATGACATTCAATTAAACAGGAAATCTCAGTATAACATCATAAGAGTTGTTGTTGGAAATACCTAGAGTGTTATGAAAGGATATAGGAAGGGCATTTAATTCACACAGCCTTGGCAGTAAGGATTATGGTCAGGGAAGCCTTTCTAGAGTTCTGGTATTTAATTAATGAATTAACGAGTTGATGAATTGACTCTTTAAATAAGTAACCAAGAGTTAGCCAGGCAAAGAAGGGTGGAATCCTTTCTTAGTTATTTTGCATTATAGAATCTAATTTCTTCCTTATCATAACTCTGTTAGAAGACACAATTGAATTTTGGTATTGCTGTGTTATTTTCTGTATAATAGAATTTATAAAATTATACCTAGAAACAACTTTATTAGTTATACTATTGAGCTCTAGACAGTGAAGAAAATTAGGTGTAGTAAAAGAAGAAGCATCAGTTCCACCTGGTACCCTAATTTGCATCTTAGCATCCACTTACCTCTTTTTTTCCCTTTTCTGCCATATTTAAAGAGAGCTACTTTGACCTCTGTTGCTCTCATACACTTTCTCTGTTGAGATTCCCTCCATAGCAGCAAACTCTGTCCATATGCAAATATATAATTTTTTTCTTTTGTTAAATATACTGGATGCATTTTATGTTGCGTTATTTCTCTCTCTTTATAGGAATGCTTTGTGTGGAAAGCTTCAGTGTGAGAATGTACAAGAAATGCCTGTATTTGGAATTGTGCCTGCTATTATTCAAACGCCTAGTCGAGGCACCACATGTTGGGGTGTGGATTTCCAGCTAGGATCAGATGTTCCAGATCCTGGGATGGTTAATGAAGGCACAAAATGTGGTGCTGGAAAGGTGATTAAAATATTTTTTATTTACAAAGTAAAATGAAAAAAGTTAAAAAAATTACTTAGTAAGTGGTTGCTCTTTTCTGATTGTAAAAGTAATCTAAATTCATTATAGAAATTTTAGAAAATACAGAGTCACCAAAAGAAAATTGAGAACTATAATTCTATCATTCATATTTCTTTACTGGGGTCAGATAACCTATGTTTTCCACTTTGCAATATACTGTGCATGATTCCCTCCCTACTGATATGCTACAATTTATTAGCCAGTTTGCTGTTATTGGGATACTTTGGTGATGTCCTGAATTTTGGGGTGTGTGTCTGTGTGTGTCTCCGTACTAGAAGTGTCACAGAGCTTGTCTTGCCCATGTTCTTGATCACCTGACCTCTGCTGTTTGGATTAGATACAGGGCCAGAGTCAGTCAGCCCATGACTTATTACCAGTGGTTTTATATGAGAAGATGCCCTGGGCCAAATACCCTTTTCTCAAGAATATAAAATTAAGGAAGGTAATTAAGAGTGTGGGTAGAAACTTTAAGAATTCTTTGGGAGATGCCATGAAGTAGAAACTAGGGTGGAAGGGATGTGGCAGCCTTAAGCCATAGACAAGAGATATGAGGGAGCAGGATTGCCGAGTAAGTTGAAGAAACCAACTCAGAGGAGAGAGAGAAGAATATATGATTGACTGATTAGCCCATGAAAAGACAGATGGGTGAACCTTCAGGTTACTTCAGTTTCTCCCAAGTTTTCAGTTCCAGTTCTGTTTCTCACTTCTCTTTACAAGAAGACCCATATGTTTTTGTGCCTGTCCTTGCAACTAAATAAACTTGATTGTTGCAGGTGTTATAAACAATGATGAGACAAATAACTTTATAAATAAAAATTTCAGAACATCCCTGATCATTTTTTGAGGTTATGCTATTACAGCAGTGTGCATACTTCTAAGGTTTTAGGTATAGTTTTACCAAATTTATCTTTGGAAAAGTTTGTATTAGTTTAGCTGCCAACCAGTTATGTGTACGTGTTCTGAGTTTGCCATACCATCGTCGAGACTGGCTGTTATTTTAAAACTTTCAGTGCTTTCCTGTTTGTTTTACTCTTTCTTGATTATTAGTGATACTGACTTTTTGTGTTTATATAAGTTCATTCCTTCTTCTGTGATTAGTTCTTTGTCCATTTAAAATTGGCTTGTCTTTCTTACTGGTTTTAAAGAACTTTAACTTAGATATAATGTCATCCATCATATGTGGATAATATTTTTGTCCAGCTTATTGCTTGTCTCTTCTTTTTGTTTTCAGTAGTTTGTCATGTTTACATTTTGATATGCTGAAATCTGTTATTTCTTTCTTTTATAGTTTCCAACTTACATATTTTTGAGAGACCTTTCTCAGTATAGTATCAGATCATTATTTTCTAGTATTTTTTATTTCTTAATTTAATACTTACCTCTCTAATTCAGTAGAATATTTCTGTGTATCCATTTAATATTAAGTTGACACACATTTTTTCTTTTATTTGTTCACTGAGAAATTATTGCTATATGCTAAGTTCTATTATTTTTTTCAGAATGGTTTATTATTTGCCTTAACAACCTCAATTATGATCTCCTTTATCTTGAATTACCTATTCAATTTTATCTATGCTTGGCCTTGATTTCTAGTTTTTCTCTTCAGGTCCATTGATCTGTCTACTTACGTGTCTGTACTGCCCTGTTTTAAATTAGATGGTTTTATAATACATTTTTAATATCTGGTAGTACAAATGCACCCTCTTTTGTCATAGTTTCCCTGACTATTTTTATTTATCATCTCAGATGAACTTGAGTCTATTTTGTCAAGGTACAAAAAAGAAAACAAGGCATTTTGGAATTTTGGTTGGGATGACGTTAAAATTATACATGTATTATGGGGAGAGTGACATCTTTACATTACTGAGTCTTTTATAGGAGAACATGCTATGTCTCTCCATTTTGAGGGTTCTTTTCTTAAATTACGTTTTATTTTTTTCCAATAACGGATTCCAGGTAGATAATTTTTTAAATTGATGTGTAATAATTGTATATATGTAGTGATGTTTTGATACATATATAATGTATAGTGATCAAATCAGGATGATTAGGGCATCCATCACTTCAAACATTTATCATTTCTTTGTGCTGGGAATCAGTATCCCCCTTCTAGCTGTTTGAAACTACATAATATATTGCTGTTAACCATAGTCATCCTACAGTGGTATAAAACACTGGAACTTACCCCTCCTGACTAGCTGTAATTTTGTACCCTTTAACAAATCTCTCTGAGGATCTTCTTTTAAAGATTTAGTCATAAATGTTCTTTGTATTTTTTTCATTAGTTTTATTCCTCGGTATTTTATATATTTTTAAAAATATAAATAGTTCTCATTTTTCTAATTTATGTTATATTTTTGAACTGGTTTTTATTGGTAGGAAAAGCTATTTTGTTTATATTTTTGACTAGTTATTGGTGTTCAGAAAAAAATTCATTTGTATATATTTATTTTGTTACTGGCCATATACTTACTGTTACATATTTTTGTTAGAATTTTCTAGGTAAACAGTAATCGTCTGTAAA
Organism: Alouatta palliata; assembly: GCA_004027835.1. Taxonomy (NCBI): domain Eukaryota; kingdom Metazoa; phylum Chordata; class Mammalia; order Primates; family Atelidae; genus Alouatta; species Alouatta palliata. The sequence goes on from PVKV010032702.1 coordinate 15,755, forward strand.
TGATAAAAGGTTGATTTCCTGATATTTGATATTTGGATTTATTTTTCTAGTATAATTGCAATGATAAGACTTTCAGAATAACTTTAAATAATAAAGATGATAGTATACATCTTTTTCTTGTCCCTAACTTGACTGGACATGCACACAGCCTTCCAGGGTTATATGTTATCCCTCAGCATCCACAGGGGATTGGTTCCAGGATCTCCTGAGGGTGCTAAAATCCATGGATGCTCAAATCCCTTATATAAAGTTGTATAGTATGCAGCCATAAAAAGGAGTGAAATGATGTCCTTTGTAGCAACATGGATGCAGCTGGAGGCCATTATCCTGAGAGAATTACCATGGGAACAGAAAACCAAATACTGCATGTTCTCACTTATAAGTGGGAACTAAACATTGGGTACACATGGGCATTAAGATGGGGAACGATGCACTGGGGAATAGTAGAGGGTGGAGAGAGAGGGGAGAGTAAGGGCACTACCCATTGGCTACTATGCTCACCATTCAGGTGATGGGATCATTCACATCCCAAACCTCAGTGTCACACCATATACCCATGTAACAAACCTATCCATGTATCCCCTGAATCTGAAATAAAAGTTGAAATTATTGAAAGTGAATAAATGAAAATAAAAAACAAAACGTTAGAGGGGGAAAATTAACAGTTGTACTAATGATTAGAACCAAGACCAGTTAATTAACAGAAGTAACTACAGTTGCCTGTAGTCTTCTAGACTGGCAGATTAGATAAGAGTGGGTCAGAGAGTTGTTTTTGTCATCAGCCTTTCAGCACAATTTGATTTTTTTTGAGACAAAGTCTCACTCTGTCGCCTAGACCGGAGTGCAGTGGTGGGATCATAGCTCACTGCATCCTTGAACTCCTGGGCTCAAGCAGTACGCTCACCTCAGCCTCCCAATTACCTGGGATCACAGGCATGCACCATTATGCCTGCCTAATATTTTTAGCCCCGGGTCTCCGTGGGCTTGAGTGATCCACCCACCTAGGCCTCCCAAAGTGCTGGAATTATGGGCATGAGCCACTGCACCTGGCCAACAAGTTTTTAACCATGTGCATGTAGTGTTTTAATTTTAAAAATTAAATGAAAAAATCAAAGGGCACCCAGTAGCTGATTTTTTAGACGTTGGAAGTGTTCTGTCAACTTGATTGAAAATGGCACAGCAGTGGCAATATGAGACCTTGACTGACATTTATTGACTGAGTGAATCTGCAGTCTATAAATGAGAGATGAATTCACGATGCTGGTGATGCAGATTATTGAAGGCTTGATTATTAAGAATCTGTATTATCAATTATTAAGAATCTGTATTATCAAAGTTATCAGATTTTCTCTGAAAATATTGCTGTAGTAGACAAAAGTGCCAATTTCCTGGTTTGCCTTTTTTTCTTCCCAAAATGTTAACATAAGAGAAGGTAAAATTTTTGTGAAGATTTAGTGACTGTGAAAATAACTCTGCTTTGGAAATTGGGCATAGATTGCTGCCCTTAAAAGCTGTCAGGGTCAAGTGGCCGGGTGAGGTAGCTCACGCCTGTAATCCCAGCACTTTAGGAGGCCGAGGTGGTTGGATCACGAGGTCAAGAGATGGAGACTATCCTGGCCAACATGGTGAAATCCTGTCTCTACTAAAAATCCCCCCCCAAAAAAAGCCATAAGGTGTTCATATCAGGTTTAGAATCAAACATTCATGTTTAATAAGTTGATTTTATTTGTTCATTTTTTGATAAATGATCTGAATATATAATTATCAAACATGCAGTGTTTCAGTATATATTCGGGTCTCTCACATGCTTATTTATAGTTCTTAATGTGTTAAAAATTTAGAGAAAGGAATGTTAAAGTCTTGGCTGGGCACAGTGGCTCACTCCTATAATCCTAGCACTTTAGGGGACTGAAGCGGATGGATCACCTGATGTCAGGAGTTTTAGACCAGCCTGGCCAGCATTGTGAAACCCCATCTCTCCTAAAATACAAAAATTAGCCAAGTGTGGTGGTGGATGCCTCTAATCCCAGCTACTCAGGAGGCTGAGGCAGGAGAATCGCTGGATCCCAGGAGGTGGAAGTTGCAGTGAGCTGAGATCACGCCATTGCACTTCAGCCTAGGTGACAAGAATGAGACTCTGTCTCAAAAAAAAGTCTCTCAGCAACTATTTTCATTTTTCCTTATAGTTTTTGTTGCCATTGCTTTTAGTGTTTTTGTCATGAAGTCCTTGCCTATGGCTATGTCCTGAATGGTATTGCCTAGGTTTTCTTCTAGGGTTTTTATAGTGTTCTTATGTTTAAATCTGTAATCCATCTGGAGTGAATTTTTGTATAAGGTGTGAGGAAGGGGTCCAGTTTCAGCTTTTTGCACATGGCTAGCCAATTTTTCCAACACCATTTATTAAACAGGGAGTCCTTTCCCCATTGCTTGTTTTTGTCAGGTTTGTCAAAGATCAGATGGTTGTAGATATGTGGCATTTCTTCCAAGGCCTCTGTTTCGTTCCATTGATCTATATCTCTGTTTCGGTACCAGTACCATGCTGTTTTGATTACCGTAGCCTTTTAGTATAGTTTAAAGTCAGGTAGTGTGATACCTCCAGCTTTGTTATTTTTGCTTAGGATTGTCTTGGCTATATGGGCTCTTTTTTGGTTCCATTTGAAGTTTAAGGTGTTTTATTCCAGTTCTGTGAAGACGGTCTATGGTAGCTTGATGGGGATAGCATTGAATCTATAAATTACTCTGGGCAGAATGGCCATTTTCACGATGTTGATTCTTCCTAACCATGAGCGTGTTAAAGATTTTTTACACTAAGAATGTTGATGCTATGTTTGCAGTTTTTTGACTGTTAACATTTTAGTTGTGGATTATATCTTTTATTAATTTAAAATGCCCCTTTGCTTTATTTTAATGTTTTATTTTAAATTTTGCCTTAGTTAATATTATCACCAAATTTTCTTTATATTTAGTTTTGCCTAATAGATTTTTTGCCCAACTCTTTTCAATGTCTTGTTTTAAATATTTGTCTTGTGAATAACATATTGACTTTATTTTATACCCCAATCTAAGTTTTTTCTTCCTTTGGAGAACAGTTTTTAAAAAAAGCATGGGAATATCACATTTTTATTATTAAAATATTAAAACATACTACGTAAAAAAATAAATGTCTTGACTGAGTGCAGTAGCTCACTGTTGTAATCCCAGCACTTTGAGTCTCAGGCAGGCAGATCACCTGAGGTCAGGAGTTTGAGACCAGCCTGGCCAACAGTGAAACCCCATCTTTACTAAAAATACAAAAGTTAGGGCCGGGCGCGGTGGCTCACGCCTGTAATCCCAGCACTTTGGGAGGCCGAGGCGGGTGGATCACGAGGTCAAGAGATCGAGACCATCCTGGTCAACATGGTGAAACCCTGTCTCTACTAAAAAATACAAAAATTAGCCAGGCATGGTGGCATGTGCCTGTAGTCCCAGCTACTCCGGAGGCTGAGGCAGGAGAATTGCTTGAACCCAGGAGGTGGAGGTTGCGGTGAGCCGAGATCGCGCCATTGCACTCCAGCCTGGGTAACAAGAGTGAAACTCTGTCTCAAAAAAAAAAAAAAAAAAGTTAGCTAGTCATGATGGCACATGCCTATAGTCCCAGCTACCTGGGAGGCTGAGGCAGCAGAATTGCTTGAACCCAGGAGGCAGAAGTTGCAGTGAGCTGAGATCACTTCACTGCTTGGGCAACAGAGCTAAACTCCATCTCTAAATACATACATACATGCATGCATACTAAAGTCACCTGCTGATATTACACT
>PVKV010032703.1:0-19536 GCA_004027835.1 Alouatta palliata
AAAAACGATGAGTTTGCATCCTTTGTAGGGACATGGATGAACCTGGAAGCCATCATTCTCAGCAAACTGACACAGGAACAGAAAACCAAACACCGCATATTCTCACTCATAGACGAGTGTTGAACAATGAGAACACATGGACACAGGGAGGGGAGCATCTCACACTGGGGTCTGTTGGGGGAAAAAGGGGAGGGACAGCCAGGGGGTGGGGAGTTGGGGAGGGATAGCATGGGGAGAAATGCCAGATATAGGTGATGGGGAGGAAGGCAGCAAAGCACACTGCCATGTGTGTACCTATGCCACAATCTTGCATGTTCTTCACATGTACCCCCAAACCTAAAATGCAATAAAAAGTATATATATATATAAAAAAAAAAAAAACTCAGAGTATGAAACACCCATAATGTGTTTAATAAAATGTCCATAATATGTTTAAAACTTTAAAGTGATCATAATAATAAAAGACAAAAACTGTGCTGAACACTTATATTTATTACTAGTATTGTTGGACAATTAGAAAAAAAAAAATTAGTTTTAGACCAGCTGTAAAAATTACACTTAAATTTTTCCTTATGTAGTAACAAACAAACAAAAAATCTTCAATTGTGAACTGGTTTATGATACTGAGGACAAGTCTACGGTAACACTGCTACCATTGATGGTGAAGGAGAAATACACAAGACAGTCTGGCTGAAAAATCTATGAGCATTCCTTAGCCAATCATGATATGTGTAACTGGAAGAAATGCCTCAAACACACTGAGATTGATGACATTATATGGAACAATTAGGAATAATATTTTATATTTTCCAACTCTTGACAAGATAAAAAATTTTTAATTTTATTTTTAATTAACATAATAATCATATATTTATAAGCTAGAATATGATGTCTTGATATGTGTATCTATTGTGGAATGGTCAAATCAGGCTAACACATCCATCACCCCATATATTTACCATTTGTTTGCGGTAAGAACATTTAAAATCCACTCTTTTAGCAATTTTTAAATATAAAATACATTATTGTCACAATAGTCAACATGCTATACAGCAGATCACCAGAAATATCTTGATAAGACATGTCAATTTTGACTCAACTACCCTTCTCAAACACGTGAGAATACAACTACATGCTGCTAACCAATTAGATATCATTTAGCCAAGATAAAATATATCAGAAGAGCTATGAAAACAAATCCCACATAAACAAAGCATGGTCTAACAAAAAAAAAATAAATAAATTTGAGTATTTCGATAGCTACATACCATAAGAAATGTTTCTGCTGATAATAATGTTAACACATTCTTTAAAATACTAGATGAATCTAAGTTTGGCAGTTTTACTTTTTGAAGAATGCAGAAGTTTCATGTTTTTCTTTTTTCTTTTGTTAGGGGGCAGGGGATGGAATCTTGCTCTGTCACCCAGGCTGAAGTGCAGTAGTGGCGTGATCTCAGCTCGCTGCAACCTCTGCCTCCTGGGTGCAAGTGATTCTTCTGCCTCAGCTTCCAGAGTAGCTGGGAATACAGGCGTGTGCCACGATGCCCGGCTAATTTTGTGTCTGTGTATTTTTAGTAGAGACAGGGTTTCACCATATTGGCCAGCCTGGTGTGGAACTCCTGATCTTATGATCAGCCTGCCTCAGCCTCCCAAAGTGCTGAAATTACAGGCATGAGCCACCATGCCTGGCCATATTTTTCTATTAAGGAAACTTCATGTGATATTAGCAAAAAAAAAAAAAAAAAAAAAAAAAAAAGTGGCAATCCAGTAAAATACAACTCAGAAGCAAAATGTTTGTCTAAAGGAAAAGATTAACTTACAAAAGTTATAAACTACTTCATATGGTCTGTTTTCTAGTCATTACAGATCAAGATGGTCTTAATTAAATAGAGATACCTTATTGTGAAACATAATACTGCTTTTTTTAATTGTACTTTAGGTTCTGGGGTACATGTGCAGATCATGCGGGATTGTTGCATAGGTACATACATAGCAAGGTGGTTTGCTGCCTCCATTCCCTCATCACGTTTATCTGGCATTTCTCCCCGTTTATCCCTCCCCAACCTCCCCACCCCCTGCTGTCCCTCCCCTAGCCCTCCCCTCCAACATAGTAATGCTTTTTAAAAGATGCTACTGTATTTCCTAACATTCCATCATTAATATATTTGAAAGAAGGACTTCAGAAAAAATGTATGGGTCTACGTTTTGCTATATTATGACTCTTATGATTATAAATAACAATGATTTATATGATAATGTTAAAATATGTTGCACCATTTTTATAATGATAATTCATACCATGCAAACATATGATATTTGAAAAGTATATATTAAAATGTATATTTCTTTTTCCAATTTAGATATTGCTTTAAGAATTTTATTGACAATTCCATCTGCTATTATGCTGGCAAAGATAAATATCTTCAAATTTAAATTCAGAAAATGCTATATAAGACTATAAAGATTAAAGAGCAGTTGCATAGTTTGGAATACAAATTATGTGAAAATATTTATTATAACAACATGACTAGTGTTTTCGCCAAAATGAAGGAAATAAATTTTATAAATCAATAATTTGTAAATGACGTGTTTCATCCAAGTATCTTCAGTACATCAAAGAAGGCCAGACATGGGCAATATTAATTAAATTGAGTCATTTTTAATCCTGACTTGTTGCCAATATTTAGTAATATAAAAATTATACTTCTTCAAGTTTGTATTTATGAAAGTGTATTTGTATGGGTAAGTAAACAGAACATATTTTATGTAAGATCTGTTAGCTTGATATACATCTTTTCAATATTTAGACATAGATGGGCTTCCAATTGTAACAGTGCTTTTGCTTACATAATTTTTAGCTATCAGGCAGGAGTTAAACTGGTAAACTTCGTACAGACGAGAGGCACAAAAAGAAGAGAAAGTATGTAAGACATTAAAAATAGCATATATAATAGGGTAAACTTATTAAAGAACTTTTTCCATTTAAGAAACTGAAATCTTTTTAATATACTAAAACATTGAATATATGATAAAATGAGAAAAGGGGATATAATAGTAGAGGAATGGTAAGTATTTTATGTTATATCCACAAAATAGAATGCTATGCAGCTACCAAAATTAAAATTTTAAAACCTATTACATTCACAGGTAAATGCCTACAATATAAATTTAAGTACATAGTAAGAAATAAAACCAGCTTTATACTCTAGTCTGGATAATCTCCTTGTCTTTGCTTTTGCTCTCATTGTGATGCCTCTCCTGGGCTCTGTCTCTCTCTTGGGTGCATTCTACCTATTGATTTATTTATACATATAAAAGATACAAGTAAGTAGTCTAACATACAGGTAACTTGTAAACATTTTTATTTGTTTTCCATTGTTTTCTACATTTTCTGAAATACACATTACTTTTATAATAATAAAAATATATAAGCTATTTTGTTTTATGTTTAGGGAAAATATGATTGCTTCATTGTTAAGAGGCTTAAAATACCAACAACAACTAATCTTCTCACCTATATCTTAGATGAAATGAAATTCATAAAGCATTCTATTAACTGGACTTCAATTTTATATCAGTTAGGGATAATCTGAGTATGCTTTTCTTTAATCTCTCCCAGTGCCTAGCCCATTATTTTAATATGATTATGCCTCAAAAAAAAAAAAAAAAAGATACTTTAAACTCCTCCACCATAAAAATTAAACTTCCCAATATTAGGGTGAAATTGAAAGGAGAGGCACAGAAAATAATCTAATGACCACAAAAGATAAATTGAATTCCTTAAAAATCCGTTACTTTATGAAAATGACAAACTATGTTGTGAAAGGAGTGTCGGGGTAATTTTTTGCTGTTCTTAATTCTACTTGTGAAGGGAGAACACCATCAGTATTTGGAGACTTTGATGAAGCAGATGAGAGGGCCAGTATGTATCATAACATATGTGCCTAATGACTTCCTGTTATCCCCATTAATAACATGTGAGAAAACAGGAAACACAGATAGATATGTATGCATAACTTAATAAGTAGAATCCTTTCCAATCTTCCCCAAATGGCAGAGGAGTGACTTAGAAAGACAAAAGTAAGTCAGAATTTACCCAGCAAGAATTCAGACTGTTCTGACCCCCGTTTAAAAGAACCTTAGCACAAAGTTGGATCTCAAAGGTAGTTTTATATAAGCGGCTCTTTGAGTTAATGTTTTGAGAGCTATTATAGTTCAAGCACTCATTTGTTTTCTACTCTTCCCTTTTGTGTTGTACTCTACCATAAAACAAGCACAGGATTTTTCCAATATTAGAAGTCTGTGGTTAGAGGCAGCATTTAGATGGGTAGACAGCAGAGCTGCAGAAAATATTTGAAAGGCAGTATTTTAATTGTCTATTTGTTACAAAACTACGTGTTTCAAAATTTATTTGCTTAAAATAACTACTATTTCTTTGCCCACAACACTATGTGTTGGTATTTAGTTGGGGTTTAGCTGGGGAACTAATCTCAGTTCCATGTGGGAATAAATGAGTGCTACTCATGCATTAATAGTCAATTGGCAAGTTGCTTTGTGGTTGGCAAGCCACAGATGGCTTCCCAGGACTCTTGACCAGGATGACTCTTGTTTTCTGCATAATTTTTCCAGGAGAATAGCCAAGACTTCTTAACATGGAATCTGAATTTCAAGAGGGCAAGCCTCCACATGCCAGCACTTACCAAACTTCTGTTTGAATATTTTTTATTGTCCTTTTGACCAAAGCAGGTCACAAGGACGAGCCCGAAGTCAAAGTGGAAGAAGACTATACATAGGTCCCGTAGAAAGCTCTGCAGTGGGGCTTTCAGCAGCTCAAGCAAATATCCTAAAAGTTTTGGAGCTGAATCAAGGCACTAAATGCCAGCAACTGTACACCTTAAAATAGGTAATTTTGTGTTATATGAATTTTACCTCAATAAGAGAGAAAAAATATTAAAATGTCTATTCAATTAAGAGAATGCATACATATTATACAATTAACTAATATATGACATATGTGTGTGTATGTGTGTATATATATATATATATATATACACACATACACACACATATGTCATATATTATATATATATGTGTATATATATATATGTATATATTATATATATACATTTTTTTTGAGACATCTATCACCCAGGCTAGAGTACAGTGGCAGGATCTCGGCCCACTGCAGCCTCCGCCTCCCATGTTCCAGCTATTCACCTGCATCAGCCTCCTGAGTAGCTGGTATTATAAGCATGTGCCACCACGTCCAGCTAATTTTTGTGATTTTAGTGAAGATAGGGTTTCAGTTGGTCAGGCTGGTCTGAAACTCCTACCCTCAGGTGATCCACCCATCTTGGCTTCCCAAATTGCAGGAGAGATGTGTGTGTGGTGTGTGTGTGTGTGTGTGTGTGTGTGTGTGTATCTTAACTTTGTATGTATAATTGTCATATGTATACACTTCTCAAGAAATTACATTATCTATTATATATAACACATTACATGTATATAGGTACACTATATATATTTTACATATACATAATACATAAAGGATTCTTAGTCTGCATCAATAAATTGTATAGATATTTAATTATACAATGAACCTTGGAGAATTGGAGGAAAGCGTGGGAGGAAGGTGAGGGATAAAATACTATAAATTGGGTACAGATATGCTGCTCGGGTGATAGGTGTACCAAAATCTCACAAATCACCACTAAAGAACTTACTCATGTAACCAACCACCTGTACCCCATAAACCTATGGAAATAAAAATAAAACAATAAGTATACATATATGTATCTATATAATAATCTAAACTCTAAGAGATTTTGAAGAAACTTTTATCTGTGAAAATTCCATAATAGTTCGATGGAAAAAGAAAAGTCTCATGTTAGATGGACTTCTTTTATAAATTTTCTTTATCTTATTTTAAAGAACTTTACCACTTCTATTTATTGTTTGGTTGAAAACTAAACTTTTCAGGAGACATCAGTTAACTAAAACATTTTGGCACTTCTCTTCAGAGAAGAAGCACTAAACACATAATCTTCTCATTCGCTTTACTTGGAATAAATATTTCAGCTGTATTTTTCTCAAGAAAAATTCTTCTAATTTCCAGAGATGAGTTCCAGATTACTAATAAAAAGTATTTTATCAGCCTGTCATCTCATTTTAAGTGGTCCATTTTTTTTTTTTTTTTTTTTGTTGTTGTTGTTGTTTTTCATTCATTTTTGGAAGAATTTGAAGTTTGCATTTACACTTTAAAGTTCAAAGTAACAGTTGCCAGTGTTAAAAGATGGGTGAGGGAATGGTGGGTGTGATTATTAAAGGTTAACTGGAGGCATGTTTTTGTATTTATGAAGTGGGTCTGTATCCTGATTGCAGGGGTGGTTACAAAAATCTACACTTGTGATTAAGTGACATAGGACAATAATACATCAGTAAAATAACATTGTATCAATGTCAGTTTCCTTGTTTAGACATTATACTATAATTATTTAGTGTATCCATTGGAAGATAGATGAAAAATTGATACGCAAAACCTCTCTGTCCCTATCTTTCCAGCCTTCTATGAATCTATAAGTACTTCAAACTAAAATAGCTAAAAATTGCCAAGGTGTGATTGTGCATGTGTGTCTGTATGTGTGGATGTCTATAATGTTCCTGCTCAGTGATTAGTATAACTTTTCTAAAAAATTAGAAAAGTTTTAATCTAATTTTGTTGTATATTTTATTCTCCCTATTCTATTTTTTCTTTTTTTCTGGGCTGCCCACTGAAAGGATCACTTTGTAGACAACATATTTTATTTTTTTCCCCTTTATTTTTATCTGGTATATAATCTTGGAAAAGAGAAATAAGTAAGAGTACTCTTACACATTTTTTTTTAATTTCCACAGTTAAAAAGTCTTACAATAAAATTTCACAACTACAAAGGAAATAACCTGCTTCTTCTCTTAAGTCATGGGCCAGACATTGAAATGATGTATAAACTAAGATCCTTGATGTGTTTAGATTTAGATATTCTCTGATAACTTGTTAATGAAAGCTTGTTGTAAATTTCTTCAGACTAGAGATGTCGAATTTTAATATCTGGCTAACAAACTATAAGCTAAATCAGTTTTTAAATAATTCTTAGAAATTGAAGATCTACAGATTAAAAAATAATTTTTTAAAATTCAGAAAGTTTATGTAATAATTACTTGAAAAATAAGTTTATATCCTTCCTAAGTCATGTTTCAACTTTTCATTATTATTTAAAACAGACTACATGAACTTCTACTCAAATATAAAACTTTAGATGTGGGGGAGGATCCAAGATGGCAGATTAAACACAACTCCAGCGCACAACACCCAGCGAAAGAGATGCAGAAACCCAGAGATCTCCTAGCTCCAACCGAGGTACCAGGTGCATTTCAACGAGTCTGGTGCGAGGGTGAGCAAAACCCACTCAGGACAGACTGAGGCAGGGAGGGGTGCTGCTTCACCCAGAAAGTGCATCTGACCAGCGAGTCTGAGGCTCCACCTCTGGCGCTTGGGTCCAGATACAGCACTTCCTCCAAAGCCTCAGCAATACACAGAACAGGGGACCTTTGCCAGTCAAGCACCAAGAATTACAAGTGCGGAGTTGAATAAGAGTCTGCAGACTGAGCTATCGCCCTCTACCCCCGCCCAGAGAGAGAGGGAGCTGTAAGTGGGAGCAGCTGGGTGGGCCCTACCCCATGACCAGAGAGAGAGAAAGCTGAAAGGGGGAGACTGCAGGGTGTGGCTGGGACAGTCCCTAACCTCCCCCACAAACCCCAGAGGGCTGAAGCTCTGACTGTAGTGGGATGCATAGCCAGTGCCACAGCCCAAGAGGAACCCTGAATGATCCAGCCCAGTGGAGGAAGGGCACAACCCAACACTAGAGAGGTGGGACCGGGCTACATGTTTTAACAAAAAACACAGGAAGCCTACACAGCAACAGGACAGCGTTCTTAACAGTCCAGCAGGGCCTACAGGTTAGCAGAAGAGCAGGGCCTAATCTCCCAGCATAAACCAAAAGACACAGGAAGCTTCCCTAGTAACCTAAAGGAGTCCCTAGAAACCCAGTAGCGCCCCCACAGGCAGACAAGCAACCTCATCAAGCAGCTCTCTGACACCACAGCCAGGTAAATCCACAAAGATGGGAAAAAACCAGCACAAAAAAGGTGAAACCATCAAAGACCAGAACACCTCTTCTTCAAGGGATCACAACTCCTCAACAACACAGGATCACAACTTGACCGAGAAGGAGTGTGAAGAACTGACAGAAACAGGATTCAGACGGTGGATAATAACAAACTTTTCAGAGCTAAAGGAACACGTTCTAACTCAATGCAAAGAAACCAAAAACCTTGAAAAAAGGTTAGACGAAATGCTAACTAGAATAATCAGCTTAGAGAAGAACATAAACGGCTTGATGGAGTTGAAGAACACAGCACAAGAACTATGTGAAGCAAACACAAGTTTTAATAGCCGAATCAATCAAGCAGAAGAAAGGATATCAGAGATTGAAGATCAACTCAATGAAGTAAAAAGAGAAGGCACTACAAGAGAAAAAAGAGTGAAAAGAAATGAACAAAGCCTCCAAGAAATATGGGATTATGTGAAAAAACCTAATCTACACTTGATTGGTGTACCTGAATATGACGGGGAGAATGAATCCAATCTGCAAAACACACTCCAGGATATTATCCAGGAGAACTTCCCAAGCCTAGTAAGGCACTCCAAATTTCAAATTCAAGAAATACAGAGAATTCCACAAAGATATTCCTCAAGAAGAGCAACCCCAAGGCACATAATTGTCAGATTCACCAGGGTCGAAATGAGGGAAAAAATGCTAAGGACAGCCAGAGAGAAAGGTCAGGTCACCCAGAGAGGGAAGCCAATCACACTCACAGCAGATCTCTCGGCAGAAACTCTACAAGCCAGAAAAGAGTGGGGGCCAATATTCAACATCCTTAAAGAAAGGAACTTTCAACCCAGAATCTCATATCCAGCCAAACTAAGCTTCATAAGTGAAGGAGAAATAAAATCCTTTACGGACAAGCAATTATTGAGAGATTTTTGTCATCACCAGACCTGCCCTACAAGAGCTCCTGAAAGAAACACTAAGCATGGAAAGGAACAAGTACCAGTCACTGCAAAAGCAAACCAGTTGGCAAAGACCAAAAATACAATGAAGAAAATAAGTCAACTAATGAGAAAGAAAACCAGCCAGTAACAAAATGGCAGGATGAAATTCACACAAAACAATATTAACATTGAATGTAAATGGCCTAAATGCCCCAATCAAAAGACACAGACTGGCAAAAAAATTTTTGCAATCTACCCATCTGACAAAGGGCTAATATCCAGAATCTACAAAGAACTAAAATAGATATACAAGAAAAAAACAAACAACCTCATTAAAAAGTGGGCGAAGAATATGAACAGACACTTTTCAAAAGAGGACATATATGAAGCCAACAAACATGTGAAAAAATGCTCATCACCACTGGTCTTTAGAGAAATGCAAATCAAAACCACACTGAGATATCATCTCACACCAGTTAGAATAGCGATCATTAAAAAATTAGGAGACAACAGATGCTGGAGAGGATGTGGAGAAATAGGAACACTCTTACACAGTTGGTGGGAGTGTAAATTAGCTTAACCATTGTGGAAGACAGTGTGGTGATTTCTCAAGGATCTAGAAATAGAAATTCCATTTGACCCAGCAATCCCACTATTGGGTATATACCCAAAGAATTATAAATTGTTCTACTATAAAGACACATGCACACATATGTTCATTGCAGTCCTGTGTACAATAGCAAAGACCTGGAACCAACCCAAATGCCCATCAATGATAGACTGGACAAAGAAAATGTGGTACATATACACCATGCAATACTATGCAGCCATAAAAAATGATGACTTCATGTCCTTTGTAGGTACTTGGATGAATCTGGAAACAATTATTCTCAGCAAACTGACCCAAGAACAGAAAGCCAAGCACCATATGTTCTCACTCATAGGTGGGTGTTGAACAATGAGAACATGTGGACTCAGGGAGAGGGACATCACACACAGGGACAGTTGGGGGGGTAGGGGAGAGACACTGGGGGGTGGGGAGGGAGGGGAGGGTGGGGAGGAATAACATGGGGAGAAATGCCAGATACAGTATGCACCTAAAGTAAAATAAATAAATTATGAAAAAAAAATAAACTTTAGATGTATAAAAATACTCTTTCATTAAAATATTTAACTAGAGGCCTTAACTGTTTATATTGTTTGACAAGAACACACAAGGAAAAAAATTGTTATATTTACTAGAGAAAAAATGAAAATCAAAATAAGTCTTCCAGGAAATTTTAAATTCATTTTGATTAATCAATTGGAAATTAATTAGTTCTTTGTTTAGTTCAAATGCTTGTCATTTTGTTTTCTGTACATGCTGAGACACTTTGTAAAATATAACAAACAATTTTTAATGCAAAGATACTGTTTCATGGCTTTTACTTTATTATAATTATTTTAAATATTAAGAGAGTGACATTTTTAATTTGTTATATTCTTCTTCCAATGGATGTATTATTCTACCTCCAAAATCACTCAAAGTTAGGGTGAACCAGAATCTGTTCAATAATATACTTAATCTTCAAGTTTTAAACTTTTCTGTTACTTTCTTGAAGCTTTAAATTGTCATCAGGACTATATAAAACTCTGGAGTAATTGTTTTTCTAATATCACAAGGAAAGAAAATACCAGTCAAATAAAATATCAAAAATAGCTATCATTTATGACGTTTATTTTTTAATAATCTTTTTATTACATAGAATATATTAAAATACATTTTGAAAGTTATTTTATCAGTGTGAACAAGTTAACTAGTTTTCATAAATCTAAATTACTAATAAAAAATTAAACTTAAAAAGAACCATGTGGATTCTCAGTAAATTCATTTAATTCAAAAGCCCTAATTAAAACTCCTTGTCATTTGAGGCTGAGGCCTTATAAAGTAAACAAATATAAAGTTAAACATTAAGTCTACCTTCCACTAAGATAGAAAGGATTTAAAAGAATCCTATTTCTATTTTATAGCTTAGCTAGAAGGGAGTAATTTCAATGGATTTGGAAAATCAATATTGATGAAGATCTGTATTTAATTACATAAAACATAACTATGGCATATTGAGTGGAAAAGTAGGTATATTTATTCATCCACAATACATACTAGGAACTAGGTTTACTGGTCAGGATTCAGTTCAGCAATCAAAAACCAATCTAAGCAAGGCTGTGAGGGATCCAATGCTGAAATCTGTTACAAATGTGATGGAATTAGGGGGAAGATGGTGTTACCCAAAGATCAGGCTGCTTTCCTGCTTTCATTACTGAAACTACTGATGCTTCTGCTAGGGGCACACAATCACCTGTAGTTACCACCAAGGCTTATGCTAGAACCAGAGGCAGAACACCTTTTCCCTCCCAACAGGAATCTTACTTCTTTCCAGAGACTACAATTGGCAGAACCTATCCAATCCCTGCAACACCCAGCTGCAAGGGAGGTTAGAAAATGTAATTTTAAGGCTTCCAGACAATGCAGAAGAATTAGAATAGGGATGAGTGCTAATAAATATTTCACAAATGGCAAGCAAAGGTTTTGGCCATTCCTATGTGGAAAGCTTATTTTCCTAGAGGGGAAAAAAAAAAACATTATTTTATCTAAGAAAAATGAAACATTATATATATCTGCATTAGCTACTAAGAAGGAGAGATAAATAGTGCTATAAGACTATATACAATGAGGAATTTGTCTTGAAAGAAGGGATAGAAAGGTTTCTTTGACAAAATGACAATGTACCTGAGATATAAAGTTGTCATATATGTTAAGTTGGGAAAGAATAGATGGAAAAAATATCCCAGGTAGAAAGTTCTTTGTAAGATAATACGTACATTTAAGGTACCATTAGAAATCCACTATGGCTAGATCAGAGAGTCAAAGGGAGGGAGAAGTATGAATGGAAGTTGCTAATGTGTATAAGTTATAAAAGAATATGTAGAACGTATTGTTTATGTAAAATAGTATATGAATTTATAATATTCTGCTAAGATTTTTTAAATCCTTGCTACATTGATATGTCACCAGCAAAGTAAAATAAAAATATTCTTTGAAATAGCAACATGATTTTGCTGAATATAAAGTTTTTCTACTTCTTTCTTGCTCTTTCCATTTTAACTCCTTTTTTTTTTAACTTTTTTTTTCTTTCTTCGTGATGATTCATTTTAAACATTTTTTTTTTCTTCCCTGACATACATATTTGATCAACCATCTCCACTGGAAGAAAATACCTTTTTCAATCAAAATTCAAGTCAACTTTCTTCAACAAAAAGCAGGTTTTCTGCATATTTTCATGGCTTGTTTGGATCACTGCTTCATATTGGGGCCACACATTTTCAAAAGACAGGAAACTCAAAAGGATAAGAAATGAAAGGGAATTAAATTGGTTGCCATCTGTAAAAGTATCCAAACTTCCTTTACCCTTAATTAGGCTGAATTTTAAGAGCACTGGAACTATGTTTCTATAAATATTCATGCATATACATTCAATATACATATATTAATGTTAAAAAGTATTTCCAATGCTCAAAGAATCAATATACTAACAAAACACTGAAACACTGTGCCAGAGCAGACTGGTAGGCTTTTTCTAGAGGGCTACTCCCAGGCATAGGCCTCAGGCTATAGTCCTTGGTAAGATTTCTGAAGAAAACCGACTTTAATTCTTTAAAGATCTTCATTTTGGGCCAGGCCTGGTGGCTCACGACTGTAATCCAAGCACTTTGGAGGCCAAGGCGGGCAGATCACCTGAGGTCAGGAGTTCAAGACCAGCCTGACCAACATGGTGAAACTCCGTCTTAAAAAAATAAAAATAAAAATAAAAATAAATAAATAAATAAATAAATAAGATCTTCATTTTGGCTGGTAGTAGTGGCTCATGCCTATAATCCCAGAAGTTTGGGAGGCCAAGGCAGGAGGATCACTTGAGCCCAGGAGGGAGACTTTATTTCTACAAAAAATAAAAATGAGCTAAACATGGTGGCTCTCACCTATAGTTCCAGCTACTCAGGAGGCTGAGGTGAAAGGATCACTTGAGTAAAGGAGGGAGAGAAGGTGGCAATGAGACAGGATCACACCACCGCACTCCAGCTTGGGCAATAAAGTGAGACTGTGTCAAAAACCGCTTTTTTTTCTTTAGACAACAGAGGCTTAGGTTCAAGCAGTCACAGTTAAACATTTGACCTAAGGTTTGTGTTTTCCCTATAATTTGTTAAAGAAACTGGGCCAGCATGCACTCTGCGTAACAGGAGTTCAACTTATTCTTTTGGTAAATGCCTTCACGTTTTACCTTGTTTCTCAAAAGGACGAGGTTCTGAGGATTCATTTCAAATAGAAATGGCCGATTTAAGAAACTTGTTAGACAGTGGATTAGGCCATTCTTGCACTGCTATAATTACCCAGTAATTATTTTTTTTGAAAAAGAGGTTTAGTTGCATCACAAATCTGTGGGCTGTACAGGAAACATTATGCCAGCACCTGCTTCTAGGATTTTCTCTGGAAACACAATTGTGGTAAAAGGCAAAGCAGGATCTTGCACGTCATCCCCATGACCCCTCACTAGGCCCTACCTCCAACACTAGAGATTACAATTCAACATGAGATATGGGAAAGGACAAGCTATATCAGAGGACTACCCAGAAGCTTTTCCGTCATCCCTACCAGCCAGAGGAGAATAATAAATAGGTAGAAATTGTGAGGGTTTAGCAACATTGCTATACATTAACACTGAGAAAGGACAGCATGATATGAGATTACCCACAACCTCTGTCATTTTTCTTATTTCTATTCCTGTTTATTTTTATTTTTATATTATGTTTCAAATGATTATTATCTATACTGTCTCATATATTTCTACTAATCATATTAAAACAAAATGACAAATTTTACCAATTCCACCCCCCCTCGAATTTTGATAAATAATAATTTGCCACTATTGGTAAGAAAGAACTTTTATTAGAGTGGTATTTTTCATCTTTTCTCCCTTTGAAGTATCTCCAAGCTCTCTCATTTATTTCTCCTTAAATTTCTCTACATAACCAGCCTCCTTTGATATTGTTAACGGATTTGATCTTTAGTCTCTTCTGTGGTAGCTTTTTCTCATTCATTCAGTTAATACTGTCTTTTTCTCATTCAGTTAATGATATATTCAGCTACCTTTTTATTCCCATGGTTAAGTGCTTTTCTCTAGAGAATATATGTATCATTTTTCACCTTCTCATTCATGGTTTTCTTCTGTAACTCAAGGGGCTATGGGTGGATTGCAGAGAACTTTAAAACTATGATCAGAATTCTTTGTGTTTAAATCCAGGTATATTTACAAAGAGAGTGAGGAGCTGCCTAGCTATATAAAGTGTCACCAGGAAGATGATGATGACTGTAAATAGCAGAGGAAACAGTAGTAATACTGGGAGGATGCTTGAGATCACTGTAAATTAGAGGAAGCCCTATTGGTGTTTTCCCGGTAGCTGTGATTTGGTACTGCTAGCAATAGTAAACTGCTTGTAATTGCAATAGTGAGAGTATTTATAGGGCTGGCTTGGGAGGTGTTCTTATGAAATGGTGGCTGCAAGAATAATGGTGATTAATCTGATGTCCTGAAAAACTCTCCCTAACTGCCAATTTATACCGATCTCACTGATTCTTCCTAGTTATGTCACCGATTGTGACTGTGAGTAAGCAAACACCCCAGCCTCTCTTTTTAAAAGAAAAAATTTTCCTACCTAACCTCACTGACACAGCTAAAGAAAGGAAGGTGCACTCCTACATTTAAGATGTAAACTGGAAAAGTATTAGTCTATAAAAACTCACAGCAAAGGGATCCTAATACCTCCTCACTTGATTTTGAGGGTTAAATGATAAAATATCTTTCTGTTAAATACATGGTAGCAATAATATAACATTCACAAACACTTTATTCCTCCTTATCTCTCTTTGCCTTAAATTTTGTGGGCAAACTTGGTCTGAAAACTGCTATTGAAGTTTCAAAAGCTTGTTTCTACAGAAAAATCAGTTTCAGGTTTTAAGGAACAGATTTACAAATTACCTTCCAAAACACAACATGATTATAAAGCTGGAATTGGCAAGATCTGGTTTAAACAACCGGGTCAGAGATTCGTCCCAGTGTCAGGGGAGTGGTTCTAGGACATTTTCCCTAACAACACTTTATTTTATGGTTTGTTTCATAACCCCTCAAGGAGAAGCAGGAGATATTTCTGTTGCATTTTGTTTTGACTGTAATATTTGACATAATTTGCGTAGCAAGCACAGGATGCTGACTACGACAGACAACAAAGACGTGGCCAGGAACGTTAAGGTTGGAAAACCATAGCTTCACACAAAATGGAGCATTTCTCTCTTATGAAGAGTTAGAATCACACTTTGCAGAGAGGACTGAAGTAGAAACACCTTTAAAACAATTTACTAGGAATATTAAACTGAAAGGGAACCTGGAACTGTTGCAAATCCACAAACTAAGATATTTCTTCAAACAGAAAAGGACTAAAACAAGTTTGGCCTCTATCTACAAATAATTCTCCACCCTGAGTCATCCTTTTCGAAAGAAGTATCTGTCATGCAGTCTCCCGGCCTTTGGATTATTTTGACGGACACCCAACGTTCTTAGAATAAAACAATATTATTTAAAATGACCAGAAGTTCCAGAATGATCTTGCCTCAAACCATCGTCATCCCCAACCTTGCTTCAAATCACTGTTCACTCCACATAACTTTTCCCTTGCTGTTTTCACTTCAACTACCTCTGCCTTTTCATTTCCCCTCAGATAATTTTCTCCCTTTGCCATCATGAGGCTTTGCACGCTCTGTTCCCACTGCCTGAAATATTCAGTTTTCTTAATGATTCTTCACATTTCAGGAACGCCTGCCCCTAATTTCCTTACCTAGGCCAAGTCACCCCTTGACAGTATCTTGCTACTCCCCTCCACAGCATTATTTACAGTGTAAATTTCAGAGATGGGTAAAAGATTATCCGAATAATGTGTTCTTCTAGAATTAAATTTTAATCTCCATAAGGGCAGGACCTGTGACTCTTATTTTTCTTCATTTACGCTCCCAATGCTTATCACAATGCTAACACCTACGAGACACACAACCAGTATGTGCCATCTATTGAAAGTTACTTTTTCCTACCAAATCCAGTGAAGTGCAACCATGAAACACACAAAAAGTCATTAAAACCTGAGAAAAAAATGACTCAAAATCTTAGTCATAAGGGCTAAAGCTTCCTGAATAACTTATTCTATATTTTTAAATAATGAAGAGAATAGAATTGGAAAATTTATAACACAAAGTATAAATACTCAAGGTGATGAATACTCCAGTTACCCTGATTTATTCATTACACATTGTATGCTGGTATCGAAACATCAGCTGTGCCCCATTATTATACACAACTATTACTTATACATAATAATTTAAAATTTTAAATTGCAAATAGAAAATATATGTCAAAAATCCATAGTATTATATTTGGAATTGATAACTAAATATATTTATAACTACATTTATTAAGATATATGTATGTCAATATCCATATTTAAATTTTCATTTTGTAATAAAGATTCCTTTAGTCTAAAAAATATTTTGGTTGCTATAAAGCATGCAATGAAAGAATTTATCCAAGTACTTCTATGCAAATGCCTAAAATTGGCAAATCTTATTTTCTATAATAAATATTATAGTTAAGTTTATCTTTCCCAAAGAGAGAAAAATGAGATTAACAGAACCCTTTGCAAAATATTACTTGCTCAAATAATTCTTTTTTAGATGGGCGATATCTGTGTTTGATTGACAGTATGACTATTTTGCCTTCCCTGTCAAGACAGAATCAGCATTGCATGTCTTCACTCACAGTACTTTTTACAGAAACTATAGTCCCCATTCTCCCTACTTCTTTGCCCTATGCATTTTACCCACTATCCTAAAATTTAAACACAGATCACACAAATATGATTCCCCTTCCAATATATAAGCATCACTAACTCATGCTAAGATCTGGAAGACTCTCATGTTAAGAGCTGGAATCCACCTGGGCTTTTATACTTTATTCCTCTCTACTACGTTTAGGCCACTGAGAATCTATCTTCTGATCTGGATCTCAGAGTTCTGCCCTACTGTTTTATATTGGAAACATAAGGTTCTAAGGGATGTTCAGGATTCATAAAATTGTCAGCATCAGATTCAGTATCTGGTTCACTAAGGATTTGTCTTGGAGAAGTTAATGGTCACAGGAGCTCTAGAATGCCCCTGAATTTATTATAATCCAGTGGTTAAACTGGTAAAATCCCACACTTAATTCACCCATAGGCAAGATCTGGAGAATATTGTGTAAATCTGCCCTAATCAGCTCTACCTCCAACCAAAGGTTGCACATTTCCTTGTGAAAATTACCCAGACCTGGGCTCCAATGCTTCAGGGGATCTGACCGGTCTCCCTGCAGAGGATAGCCAGATCTGTAGAGACTGGTAGTATCCTCTGATGCATGAGAGCCTAGGTCTGGGTGACTGAAGACCAGTTTGCTCTGTTACTGCATCTCTAGATTCCAGTCCCTTATCCTGAGATGTATTTCAGTGTCTCTGACATTCCTCTTCAGAAAGGCACTGATACTGCACTATTCACTGAGCATTCCATCTTAGTTCAGCCTTTGATGGTGCCTTTTTAATTTCCCTAGACTCCCTGTCCTGTATCTCACCTACCAGTCTCACAGCCCTCATGACTTGTGTGGCTTGCGGATGTCTGGCTTGCTGAGTCCAGGGTCTGGAATCCAATTTCTTTAGAAGGTGCGTTTAAGCAAATGCAAAGGATAAGTTCATAATTCTCTTGGACCAACAGATGTTAAAGGTAAGAGGAAGTGGTAGACCTTATCTGAGTTTACTTAGCCAAGGTATGTCAAATTTAAGAATCATGGCTTGTAGCTGCTTTATCGAAGTTTCCTGAGTCAATACACCAACAGACAGAAAGCAAGTTATGTCTACTGAAGTTAAGCCTGAGATTACAGTCCTCAAAAGCAGGTTATACCCAGCTTTCCCTTGCCCTTTAACTTGCTCCTGTTGACTAAAGGGTAAACATAGAAAAAGATGTTTACTTTGTTATTTACTAAGGCAGAAAAACATCTAAAAGCTATAATTAATGGTGCCAGTAAAACTGAAAAAGGAAGGCGGTTAGGTCACCCACCCCCCCCCCTTTTTTTTTTAACTTTGCACTCATAATAGGCATTTGCTTTCAAAAAGTGATTTCTGACCACCCTGATTCTTGCACAAGTGTTTTGATAAAAACTCTGAAGAAGCCTTAAAAGGTAGGGATCAATATTGAGATAATAGAGCCTGGCCCATAAACAATTCCTGCCTTTGAGATGAAAAGCTAATGAAAAGTCACAGAAAGAAAATTTACACTTAACTGGCTTTTATGTAAGAACAAACAGTGTCCAGGGTGGAGTGGCTAAATCTACTCTTCTTCATCAAGATGTTTGATTTCTAAATCCTCGCTTACAACATATTGGAGGCAAGCCAGCAAGGATTTTATGGTATCTGGCAACTGTAAATTTTATATCTCAGAATAGGTTGGTTTATTCAATATTTATATAAAACTTATGATAGCAAACTGTACATATTTAGGTTAAAATGTCACCTCAGCACAACAGACCACCTCCTTTAATATCGAAAGCCTAATTCTTTGTAAAGAAAAAAGATTATTCCTGTGTACTCTTCTCAGAAGCATGTAAGCCAAGACATCATAATGGCTCCATAAACTGGGCACCAGCAACCCAGACAGCAAGTCCCAAAGGAACTTGGAAGAGGCTTCCGCAGTTATATGTGAGCCTCTGCATCACAGGCAACTTCTCATCCTGTCCTCAGTCCTGGTTTCCTGCTTTCTGAGCAGCAGCCTCCTCTGGGTGTCCTGGCTCTCATTAATTTTCCAGGGGTAGGAACATTTGAAAAACTGGAGGGACTGAAAGAAGATTCATTTAAGAACACAGACTAATCCATGGAATCACAGAAGGGTTGAAACACTAGGCCACAGGAAACAGGGTCAGAGAAAAAGGAAGTGGCAGAAATTCATAGATTGTCTTTTTTAGATTCCTGCCTTTGGATGGCTTCACTGGCACTAAACGCTATCTTCCGTTTTTTAGGATGAGAGTATTGTGATTAATGGACTGAAAAATCACACTGGAGTAGGAAAGAAACAGGCTTTGGGCAAGCAGTATTTTTTTTTTTTTTTTTTTTTTTTTTTTTTTTGAGACGGAGTTTCGCTCTTGTTACCCAGGCTGGAGTGCAATGGCACGATCTCGGCTCACCGCAACCTCCGCCTCCTGGGTTCAAGCAATTCTCCTGCCTCAGCCTCCCGAGTAGCTGGGACTACAGGCACGTGCCACCATGCCCAGCTAATTTTTGTATTTTTAGTA
>PVKV010032704.1:0-19540 GCA_004027835.1 Alouatta palliata
AAGAGCGAAACTCCGTCTCAAAAAAAAAAAAAAAAAAAAACTGAGATTGAGGGGTTTGTCCTCATCTTTCTCCTCCTGTATGAGAACAGCTGTCATACCAATTATTCTTAGTCAACTCTTAGGCTCTGAAATGGTTGTCCACTAAAAATGTACTTTGTCAGTCAATATTTGAGTCTAGTGCTCAATTTAGGAAGGGTTGTGTACAAAAACAATGTAACCCAAGTCTCTGGCCTCAGAGGGGGTCTCTATTTCTCTTTTGTGACACGGAACAAAGTTTAGAGAGCAATACAAGAATGAACATAAGCCCTTATTAACCCTTTTATCATTTAGGAAAAAAAAGTGCAGCTCGCTGCCAGCAGTCATTTAATTTTACATGAACACAATCTTTGAGGCTGAAGC
This sequence comes from Alouatta palliata, assembly GCA_004027835.1. Lineage (NCBI taxonomy): Eukaryota > Metazoa > Chordata > Mammalia > Primates > Atelidae > Alouatta > Alouatta palliata. The sequence continues at coordinate 400 of PVKV010032704.1, forward strand.
AAATCTGACTGACTTCAATGTAAAAATAAAATACAAAAACTGTTCTCAGGCTGGCACAATGGCTCACGCCTGTAATTCCAGCACTTTGGGAGGCCGAGAAGGGCGGATCACTTGAGGTCAGAAGCTCAGGACCAGCCTGGCCAATGTGACGAAACCCCATCTCGTCAGGTGCAGTAGCTCACACCTGTAATCCCAGCACTTTGGGAGGCCGAGGCGGGTGGATCACCTGAGGTCAGGAGTTCAAGACCAGCCTGGCCAACATGGAGAAACCCTGTCTCTAGTAAAAAATACAAAATTAGCCAGGCATGGTAGCGCATGCCTGTAGTCCCAGCTGTTCAGGAGGCTGAGACAGGAGAATTGCTTGAACCCAGGAGGCGGAGGTTGCAGTGAGCAGAGATCACGCCATTGCACTCCAGCCTGGGTAACAAGAGTGAAACTCTGTCTCAAAAATAAATAAATAAATAAAAAACAATTAGCGGCCGGGCGCGGTGGCTCACGCCTGTAATCCCAGCACTTTGAGAGGCTGAGGCGGGTGGATCAGAGGTCAAGAGACTGAGACCATCCTGGTCAACATTGTGAAACCCCATCTCTACTAAAAATACAAAAATTAGCTGGGCATGGTGGCGCATGCCTATAGTCCCAGCTACTCGGGAGGCTGAGGCAGGAGAATTGCTTGAACCCCAGGAGACGGAGGTTGCGGTGAGCCAAGATCGCGCCATTGCACTCCAGCCTGGGTAACAAGAGTGAAACTCCGTCTCTAAACAAACAGAAACAAAAACAAAAACAATTAGCCAAGCATTGTGGTGCAAGTCTGTAATCCTAGCTACTCGGGAGGCTGAGGCAGGAGAATAGCTTGAACCCAGGAAGCAGAGGTTGCATTGAGCCAATGCAATCACGCCACTACACTCCAGCCTGGGGTACGAAGTGAGATTCAATTTCAAAACAAAACAAAAAACTATTCTCAGAGTTATTTCTTTCTCTCTCTCTTTCTCCTTTTTTTTTTTTTTTTTTTTTTTTTTTTTTTTTTTTTTGAGACGGAGTCTTGCTCTGTTACCCAGCTGGAGTGCAGTGGCTCGATTTCAGCTCACTGTAACCTCTGCCTCCTGGGTTCAAGCAATTCCCCTGCCTCAGCCTCCCAAGCAGCTGGGACTGTAAGCGCTCACCACCATGCCCAGCTAATTTTTTGTATTTTAGTAGAGACAGGGTCTCGATCTCCTGATCTCACGATCCTCCCGCCTTGGCCTCCCAAAGTGCTGGGATTACAGGCGTGAACTACCGAGCCCAGCCTCTCAGAGGTATTTCTAAACAGAACTAACATCAGAATCGTCAGAATCATCAGAATCATCTACTTCAGAAAAATCGGATTCATCGAAAGAATCTTCTGCCAACTACTGTCCAGAATGATGTTAACATCACATGTAGAAATGCTACGTTTTTCTAGGATTTGACATTTTCAGTGATTGAGAATTACTATATTTTGTTTTTGTTTTTTCAAGATGGAGTTTTGCTCTTGTTGCCCAGGCTGGAGTGCAGTGACACAATCTTGGCTCACTACAACCTCTGCCTCCCAGGTTCAAGCGATTCTCCTTCCTCAGCCTGCCGAGTAGCTGGGATTACAGGCATGCACCAACATGCTAATTTTTTTGTATTTTTAGTAGAGATGGGGTTTCGCCATGTTGGACAGGCTGGTTTCAAACTCCTGACCTCAAGTGATCCACCCGGTTCGGCCTCCCAAAGTGTTGGGATTACAGGTGTGAGCCACCACGCCCAGCCAAGAATTACTATATTTTGTAAATGGAAGTACAATTACTACAAACAGAATGCTAAAAATAGAATGATATCTTTGTTTCCAAAGTCAATTTACTAGAGGATGCAAAAATAATATAAGCGAGATACTTTGTGGCAAAGTTATCTTGGGGTAAACGCTGCACACGCGCTGCCTGCCTGCGATACTTGGGGCAAACTGGAAAAGGGTTCAGTGTAAGTTATAAACTCGTGTGGTTAGAGTTGGAAAAGGCAAAGATCTCAGTGCAGTACAGTTAGGAGGCAGCTCCACGGAGGAGAGAAGCAGGATCATTCCCAAGGGATGGCAACCTGGAGACATCGTGCAGCCATAGAGATTCTAGAGCCTCCTCCAGCCCCAAGGCGGTGTCAGAAGGAGGAGGTGCCCCGCCAGTGAGGCTGTGGACTTTTGGGGCTCACGGACACACAGCGACTCCAATCTAGCCACCCACATCCAACCACGGGGCCCGAGCAAAACCACAGGACTCCCTTCCTGCCTCCTTCTGCACACACACATGCTAGGAAAGTCACCCACTCCTGGCCGTGGTTCTTGTTATACCCCAGATTCAGTGTCAGGGATTCCATGAGCACAGAATAGGATAATGGGGAAAAAGATTTCAGTGTCTCCACCAAAGGGACAGGGATGAATTCCCAGCTCCGCCATCTATCACAATGGTGAAACTCAGCTGTCCTGAGCGCACCACACTGTGAAATGGGGATGATGAAATGGGGATAATCCTTCACTTGAGGGATTATTATGAAGACTAAATTAGATATTAAATAATAGCTCCTTAGTGTTCAGCAAATTATTTGGTATTAACATAGCAAGCCTGTAATACATGGAGCCATTACAACTGGGATTGCCCTTCCTGAAGCATTAGTAGGAAGACAAGAACCGCTCTCCCTTTACCACCGATTTTCTCTCTAATTTATGGGTTACTTGATCACTAACTATTCTCTTTCTTTTTTTTTTTTTTTTTTTTTTTTTTTTTGAGATGGAGTTTCGCTCTTGTTACCCAGGCTGGAGTGCAATGGCGCGATCTCGGCTCACTGCAACCTCCGCCTCCTGGGTTCAAGCAATTCTCCTGCCTCAGCCTCCCGAGTAGCTGGGACTACAGGCACGTGCCACCATGCCCAGCTAATTTTGGTATTTTTAGTAGAGACGGGGTTTCACCATGTTGACCAGGATGGTCTCGATCTCTTGACCTCGTGATCCACCCGCCTCAGCCTCCCAAAGTGCTGGGATTACAGGCGTGAGCCACCGCGCCCGGCGATCACTAACTATTCTCATTTTGACAAATCCATTTGCAGTACAGTTTCCCTGCAGTGCTTTGCAAATAGCAGAAACTTGAATTATCTACTATTTTTATCGTAGATTTGTTTTGAATTTGTTTTCTTTTTCTGACACTGGTAGAACAGGTTAAACTTAGGGAAGACTGTGTAGAGAGTTATGAAGAACTTAACATAGTTTCTGGATTTGAGCGATCAGAGCAAATCCTAAAAAAAAGAAATACAAATGAAACCATGTGCCCTCCAAAAGAAATTTAGTCGTTCAGCAAACATGTACAGAGCACCTACCATAAGGCAGGCCCTATGCTACATACAGATGACTGCCTGTTTGTGTGCTTTTATTTTTATAACGATAAAAATTCTTGACTGAGCATGGTGGCTCGCTCTTGCAATCCCAGGACTTTGGGAGACTGAGGCAGGTGGATCACCTGAGGTCAGGAGTTCAAGACCAGCCTGGCCAACATGGTGGCCCCTCTCTACCAAAAATACAAAAATTAGCCAGGCATGGTGGCGGGCATCTGTAATCTCAGCTACTCAGGAGACTGAGGCAGGAGAATTGCTTGGATGGAGGTTGCAGGGAGCCGAGATCACGCCATTGCACTCCAGCCTGGGCCACAAGAGCAAAACTCCATCTCGAAAAAAAAGAAAGTCATACCAGACATTGGGCAATTTATAGAAAACAGAACTTAAATTACCAAAAAAAAAAAAATGTGAAAAATACAATGGAATATTTTGCAGTACATAATTAAAACGTTAACGTAGAATTACCACATGATCCAGCAATTTCACTTCTGGGTATATACCTTGAAGAATTGAAAGCAAGGACTCAAACAGATATTTGCACACCTGTGCTAATAGCAGCATTACTCACACTAGCCAAAAGACAGAAACAACCCAAATGTTCATCAACAGATGAATGGATAAACAAAATATGGTGTATGTATGTGTGTGTGTGTGTATATATATATTATGTATACATATATGTATGATGTGTATACATTATACATAGTATATATAATTATTATATATATTATTCAGCCTTAAAAAGGAATGAAATTTGGACATATGCTACAATATGAATGAACCTTGAAGACATTATGCTATGCTAAGCTAGACACACAAAAAAAAACAAATACTGTAGGTTTCCAGTTATGTGAGGGACCCAGAGTAGTGAAATTCACAGAGATGTAATACAAAGTGAGTGGCAGTGGCCAGGGGTTGAGAGGGGAAATGCAGCTTCAGTGTTTAATGAGTGCAGAGTTCAGTTTGGGATGACGGAAAAATTCTGGAGGTGCTGATGATGATGGTTGCACGACAGTGTGAATGGACTTAGCCACTGAACTATCACCAAACAATGGTTAAACAGTCAATTTAATGTTATGCTTTGTTTTATTCTACCACATTAAAAAAAATTTTTCAAACTTGGTTTCAAAACAACTGTTGTTCTTTTTTTTGCCTTTAATTACACTCAAGGAATATTCTTCCTTCTCCCTCATCATTGAACTCCTTCAGTGTGCCTTTTCTATTAAGAATGCAAAGGAGGCCAGGCACGGTGGCTCACACCTGTAATCCCAGCGCTTTGGGGGGCCAAGGCAGGCAGATCACCTGAGGTCAGGAGTTTGAGACCAGCCTGACCAACATGGAGAAAGGCTGTCTCTACTAAAAATATAAAAAATTAGCCAGGCATAGTGGTGCATGCCTGTAATCCCAGCTACTTGTGAGGCTGATGCAGGAGAACTGCTTAAACCTGGCAGGTGGAGGTTACAGTGAGATGAGATTGAGCCATTGCATTCCAGCCTGGGCAACAAGAGTGAAACTCCATCTCATTAAAAAAAAAAAATGCAAGGGAGGCCGAAGCAGGAGGACCATCTGAGACTGGGGGCTCTAGACCAGCTAAAAATACAAAAATTAGCTGAATGTGATGGCGCACGCTTGTAATCCCAGCTACTCAGGGGATTGAGAGAGGAGAATCACTTGAACACCGGAGGCAGAGGTTGCGGTGAGCCGAGATGGTGCCATTGCACTCCAGCCTGGCAACACAGTGAGACGCTATCTCAAAAAAAAAAAAAAAAAAGAAAGAAAAAGAGAGGAGAGAAAAGGGAAGTGGGAAAGGAAGAAAAAAAAGAAAAGACCTTTGCTCAAAGATGGGGTCAAGGATACCCAAAACAGGGAACAGGGATACTTTAACATTTAAATGAAAAAACCTAAAGATCGCTAAACATCCCATCTAATGGACAGACAGACCTTTCCATCCTCTGGGACAAAATCAGAAGAGTTTTCCAGTTGTGGGCATTTCTCATTTCTGAATGAGAGAAAAACGGACTAGAGAGAAGAGGGGGTGGATAAGAAGGGAGGCAAACTCACAACACAGGACAGGACATCCCTTGGGTGGAGTTCAGGCCAAATAAATAAATAAAAATAAAAGCTTGCCTAATGCTTTTTTGGTTTTCCTGCTGCTTTACAAACACCAACTAATGAATTCACCTGCCCGGTTCAGCCCCTGCAGAGGGAGGTAAATAGTTACAGGCTCTTAGGCCCTATCTGCTGAGTAAACTGGCCATACAATGGGCTAGAAGTTCTGCAGCTTGTGTGGTGAGAGGCTGCAGAAAATTAATTAATTGCATCACATCTGCCACTGATAAAGCAGGTCTAGTGGGTGTCTCATTATAAGGTGACAGGTTTAGATGGAAACTGAAAATTCAAATAGCTGCTTCTCTAAGAGATTTGAGGCTCCAGGATCTAATCCTGTTAAAACTTAGGCTCCAAATGAAGAGAAACCTGAGGAACTGGGGTTGGTGGGGGTGGAGGGAGGGAGCAGAGCTGCCTGTTAAAGGCAGGAGCTAATACAGCCATTACCCTGGGTATTTAATCCAAAAGGTAATACAGATGCACGCACAAGAATCTGTTTTGTCTCACTCTATATCCAGAGGTGGTCTAGCAATGACCCTTCCCCCAATATACGTACACTCCTCCCTTCCAATGTGCTTAATCATTTCTTTTAACTTTTTATTATAGAAAATTTCAAAGACACATATGAACTCCCCACCCATGTACCTGTCACCAGCCTCAATAACTATCACCTCACAGTGAATCCTGTTTCATTCAAACCAGTGTTTCTCAAGCTTGAGTGTATATCAGAATCACCTGGTGGCGGGGGCACTTATTAAAACAGATCGCTGGACCCCATCTCAGGATTTCCTTTTTTTGGCAGGGGATAGAGTCTTGTTCTGTCACCCAGGCTGGAGTGAAATGGTGCGATATCGGCTCACTGCAACTTCTGCCTTCCAGGTTCAAGCGATTCTCCTGCCTCAGCCTCCCCAGTAGCTGGGATTACAGGCACGGGCCACCATGCCTGGCTAATTTTTTGTTTGTTTTCTTGAGACAGAGTCTTGCTCTGTCACCAGGCTAAAGTGCAGTGGTACAAGATCTTGGCCCACTGCAATCTCCGCCTCCCGGGTTCAAGCGATTCTCCTGCCTCCACCTCCTGAGTAGCTGAGAGTACAGGCACGTTCCACCACACCCAGGTAATTTTTGTCTTTTTAGTAGAGACAGGGTTTTACCATTTTGGCCAGGATGGTATCGATCTCCTGACCTCGTGATCTGCCCACCTCAGTCTCCCAAAGTGCTGGGATTACAGGCACGAGCCATCGCACCCAGATAATTCTTGTATTTTTAGTAGAGATGGGGTTTCGCCATGTTGGTCAGGCTGGTCTCAAACTCCTGACCTCAGATGATCCCCCTGCCTCAGCCTCCCAAACTGTCGTGCTTACAGCTGTATTCAGTGCTTTAAAAGATAATACACTTATTCAGTTGGATACATTAATATGAACAAAAAAGACACTGAAAAATAATAATTCATATCATTAAACATCTAATGAGCACTCACATTTCCAAATGCTTCATCTATGGCATAATTTTTTTACACTTTATTTTAATCAGAAAAAGTACACATACTGTGATCGCATAATATGTATTTAAGTCTCTTCATCTTAAACAGTTAATCCTCCTTTAAGTCTACTATTTCCTACCAATTAATTTGTTGCAGATATTCTTTATTATTCTGGAAGAGATAGAATAGCACAGCAATAAGTATTCTGGACTCCAACTATCTGCTTGGCTCCACCATGAGCATTGCGACCTTGTCAAGTTAGTTGACCTCTTTAAGCACTAGGGTACTGGTCAATGTTTAACAACCAGCATTCTGCCCATCAATAGGAGCCTGGAAAGAAATGCAAGCCCTGGACCAGGCGCCGTGGCTCACGCCTGTAATCCCAGCACTTTTGGTGGTCGAGGTGGGCGGATCACGAGGTCAGGAGTTCGAAACCAGCCTGGCCAACATGGTGAAACCCTGTCTCTACTGAAAATACAAAAATAAGCCGGGCATGGTGGTGGGCACCTATAATCCCAGCTACTCAGGAGGCTGAGGCAGGAGAATCCTGAACCTGGGAGGTAGAGGTTGCAGGGAGCCTAGATCACGCCATTGCACTTCAGCCTGGGTGACAGAGCGAGACTCCATCTCAAAAAAAAAAAAAAGAAAAGAAAAGAAAAGAAACACAAGCCCCGATCTGAACATTTGTCAATTCTTGTGGTGTAAATACCCACACTGTTACCAGAAAGTGGTCCCAACATGGACCCCAAGAGAGGGTTCTTGGATCTCATGCAAGAAAGAATTTGAGGCTAATCCATAGAGTAAAGTGAAAGCAAGTTTACTAAGAAAGTAAAGGAATACAGAATGGCTGCTCCGTGGGCAGAGAACACTTAAGGGCTGTTGGTTGCCCATTTTTATGGTTATTTCTTGATTATATGCTAAACAAGGGATGGATTATTCATGAGGTTCCAGGAAAGGAATAGGCAAGTCCTCAAACTGAGGGTTCCTCCCCTTTTTAGACCATGTAGAGTAACTTCCTGACATTGCCATGGCATTCGTAAACAGCCATGGGGTTGGTGGGAGGTCTTTTAGCATGCTAATGTATTAAAATTAGCAAATAATGAGCAGTAGGATGACCAGAGGTCACTTTCATTGGCATCCTGCTTTTGCTGGGTTTTGGCCAGCTTCTTTACTACAACGTGTTTTATCGGCAAGGTCTTTATGGCTTGTATCTTATGCTGACCTCCTATCTCATCCTGTGACTTAGAATGACTTCACCTCCTGGGAATGCAGCCCAGTAGGTCTCAGCCTTATTTTACCCAGCCCCTATTCAAAATGGAGATGCTCTGGTTCAAAAGCCTCTGACACCACCATGACCAGTCTCAAGGTACCAACATGATGTCGCTGAATGGAGAGTTAGGAAAAGCAGTAGAATAGCACACGATATTCCACAGCACTTCTACCCTACAGATAGAATAGACGTAACCTTCAAAGCACAGATACTCACGAAACACAGTCAAATAATTAGGAAATGATGAATTCTGTGTATTTATTACCTTTGTTCTAAACATAATTTACTTAATTATACATTTATGTAATTATTTATTTTTATGAGATAGAGTTTCTCTCTTGTTGCCCAGGCTGGAGTGCAATGGCGCGATATTGGCTCACTGCAACCTCAACCTCCCGGGTTCAAGCGATTCTCCTGCCTCAGACTTTCAGGTAGCTGGGATACAGGCATGTGCTACCATGCCCAGCTAATTTTGTATTTTTAGTGGAGACGGGGTTTCTGCATGTTGGTCAGGCTGGTCTCAAACTCCCAACCTCAGGTGATCCACCTGCCTCAGACTTCCAAAGTTCTGGGATTACAGGCATGAGCCACCTCACCTGACCAACTATTATTTATTTAATTAGGCAGAATCTCACTTTGTTGCCCAGGCTGGAGTGCAGTGGTGCAATCTCGGCTCATTGCAACCTCCACCTCCTGGGCTCAAGAGATTCTCCTGCCTCAGTCTCCCGAGTAGCTGGGATTACAGGCATCCACCACCATGTCCGGCTAATTTTTGTATTTCTAGTAGAGACAGGGTTTCGATATATTGGCCAGGCTGGTCTCAAACTCCCGACCTCAAATGATCTGCCCACCTCGGTCTCCCAAAGTGCTGAGATTACAGGCGTGAGCCACTGCGCCCAGCCTATTTATTTATTTTTTCAAACTAGGTCTCCTGTGTTTCCCAGGCTGATTGCAAACTCCTGGGCTCAAGCAGTCCTCCCACCTCAGCCTCCTGAGCAGATAAGATTACAGGCCCATGTCACCTGCCACTGCCTGGCTTACCAATGGCTGTGTTTAACCATCCCCTTACTGAATTCCTGGAAGTTTAACAATCAGCTCCGGCTTCCTCACACTGCTGTCTCTAAGTCTCTTCTTTCTCACCTGTAAATTGGAAAGCACAGCAAGCAATCATGCTTAGAGGCGAGGATTAAAGAAGAGCATGCCCGGCCTGGCGCAGTGGCTCACGCCTGTAATCCCAGCCCTTTGGGAGGCCGAGGTGGGCAGATCACAAGGTCAAGAGATCGAGACCATCCTGGCCAACATGGTGTAACCTCGTCTCTAATAAAAATACAAAACTTAGCTGAGCGTGGTGGCACATGCCTGTGGTCTCAGCTACTCAGGAGGCTGAGGCAGGAGAATCACTTGAACCGGGGAGGAGGAGGATGCAATGAGCAGAGATTGGGCTACTACACTCCAGCCTGGAGACAGAGCTAGACTCTGAAAAAAAAAAAAAGAAGAAGAAGAAGAGCATGCCCTAAAGCACACAGGGAAGAGTTTGTGAATGCTCTTGGTCAAGAGGACCTCAAATAGAAAGTTACTGGCTCCGCTCCGCAGGGCTAGCCCGGGAGAGCAGCATGTGGGACTTGCAGCAACTCTCTGCACACAGGGAGCCGTTTGCAGAATTCCAGGGGGAGAAAGCAGCCAGAAAAGGGTGTGAGCTCACCCTGTAGGCCCAGGAATTGACCCTTGGGGCTGGCTTGAGAAACAAGAACCAGGCAGTCAGGCAGCCGGCTCCACTCCTCCACTTGACACAGAGGCCACTTACACTGTTTGCTAAAATCAAGACCCTTCTTTTAAGGTAGATCAGGTTACAGGTGAGGTGATTACTGTTTCTAATGGTCTGCAAACAGGTTCTCAACTGTTAACCCCTCCAGCCTCTGGAGACACTTGGACAAGCCCTGGCTGGGCAGAGCTACTCAACACTCTGAGCTCAGGGGATTGAGAGATGTTCCAAGAACGAGGCCGGAGTTAGTGGGGTCCCAGGACAGCCAACAGGTTGAGGCTGAGCACTCGGCACCCCACTTTCCCAAATAGCCTGTGACTCCCTCCTGGCAGTCTCATTCCTGGGAGGCCCTTGAGTTTAAGCCGGGGACTGCGGAATTCACAGGCCGCCAAACCTTGTCTGCAGAGCAAGTAAATGAAAGAGGCAGGATCAAGTGGCACTACATCCTTCGTGCCTGTCAGACTCCGAATTCTGGGCCCCCACTGCCCATCAGTGGGAGCTTGGGCAAGTTACTTAAGTTCTCTGTGTCTCAGTTTCCTCATCTGCCTAATGAGGATAAAATAGTATCCACCCTGAGGGGTTATTGGCCAAATTATAGAAAATGCATGGAGAGCACTTAGCAAAATACATGGCACATAACAAGTACACAATAAATAGTAACCGCTATTGCTATTATTTTAGTAACATTTTAATGTATGCAGATATTCCTGTTGTTGTTGTTGTTGTTTTTGAGACAGAATCTGGCTCTGTTGCCCAGGCTGGAGCGCACTGGCGCAATCTCGGCTCACTGCAACCTCCGCCTCCCAGGTTCAAGTGATTCTCCTGCCTCAGCCTGCTGAGGAGCTGGGACTACAGGCACGCGCCACCACACCCAGCTAATTTCTGTATTTTTGGTAGAGACGGGGTTTCACCATGTTGGTCAGGCTGGTCTCGAACTCCTGACCTTGTGATACGCCCACTTCGGCCTGTCAAAGTGCTGGGATTACAGGAGTGAGCCACCGCGCCCTGAGCATGCAGATGTTCTTACAGTTAATAAAATGCAAATCCATTTAGAAGCATTGCATTTCATTAACAGCAGTTTTTCTTTTCTGTATTTTCTTTCAGTAGATATAAAAAGTGTCAGAAGGACCATCTTTGAGGTGTTTAGACCTAGGAGTCCTCATTCTTGGGGAACTGCTGATTTAGCCGATGAGAGATCAGCACTGTCTCCATGTACCTCAAAAGGGCTCAGGCCCATGAAAGGTGACAGTATTTCGCACAGTTGAAATGGAAAAAAAGGCAGTGGGAATTAGGTCACCTTAGATGTCAAGAAGGAAGAAGGGGAGTCAGGCACGGTGCCTCACGCCTGTAATCCCAGCACTTTGGGAGGCCAAGGCGGGTGGATCACCTGAGATCAGGAATTCAAGACCAGCCTGGCCAACATGGTGAAACTCCATCTCTACTAAAAATACAAAATTAGCCAGGCATGGTGGCACATGCCTGCAGTCCTAGCTACTCAGGAGGCTGAGGCAGGAGAATCATTTGAACCCAGGAGGTAGAGGTTGCAGTGAGCCAAGATCGAGATACTGCTCTCCAGCCTGGGTGATAGAGCAAGACTCTGTCTCAGAAAAAAAAAAAAGAAGAAGAAATAAAAGAAGAAGGAAGAGGGGGCTGAGGAGATGGGAACCTGGGATGAGGTGGGATGGAAGGGTATGGCTCTTCTAAAAGAAAAACAATTTAGAAAAATACAGTATCTTTGAAATGTTCTTTTACCCATAAGTGCCATCCGCAAAATCTTTCTGAGGGCTCTAACATGGAAAAGCAATTGATATTAAACAGAAGAACAGGAAATTGTTGAAATTCAGAAATGGCTGTTTTCAATTGTATTGCTTCTTGCTCTTGTATTGCCACGGAGCCAGTTACAGTGTGGGGTACAGGGTGAGCCCATTACATGGAATTACATTCATATATGCCCAGAAAGGGTCTCTGGAAGGTTATTGCATGAAAGAATGAATAGCAGTTAACTCAGAGATATGAAATTTGAATACGGGGAAATAAGTAATTTTTGTTTACTTTGTTTACTTCTGTACTTCTATGTAGTTTTGCAAGTCATGTACCACCTTTTCCCCCATCTTTCAAATGTAGGTATAACTTATGATATCCAAGTGCATAGATCTTGTGTACAATTTGATCAGTTCTAACAAATGCACACATCCGTGTAGCCCACACATCTATCAAGATATGGAACATTTTTGTCTGGGTGTTGTGGCTCACGCCTGTCATCCCAGTGGTTTGGGAGGCTGAAGCAGGTGGATCACCTGAGGTTAGGAGTTTGACACCAGCCTGGCCAGCATGGTGAAACCCCATCTCTACTAAAAATACAAAAAATTAACTGGGCATGGTGGCCTGGCACCTGTAATCCCAGCTACTCTGGAGGCTGAGGCAGGAGAATCTCTTGAACCTGGGAGGTGGAAGTTGCAGTGAGCCAAGATTGTGCCACTGCACTCCAGCCTGGGCAACAGAGAGAAACTTGGTCTAAAAAAAAAGTCTAGTCAAGTTGGCTCAGACCTGTAATGGCAGCACTTTGGGAGGCCAAGGCAGGCAGATCACAAGGTCAGGAGTTTGAGACCAGCCTGGCCAAAATGGTGAAACCCCATCTCTGAAAAAAAAAAAAACAACAACAAAAACAAAAAACAGGATATGGAACATTTTTTAAGAAGAACTCCAAAAATTGTTCTCATGCCTCTTTTCAAGTAATCCTCTCCTCCTCTGTCTGTGGGTCTTCCTATCCTTCCAGCTCCTGCAGACAAACACAGACCTGATTTCTAGTTTTGCATGATCGAGAACATCCTGTAAGCAGAGTCATATAGCGTGTACTCTTGCCTCTGGCTTCTTTCTTTCTTTCTTTTTTTAAAGAGACAGGGTCTCGCTATGTTGCCCAGGCTGGAGTGCAGTGGCTATTCACACTGATCTGCACAGGAGTGTTGACCTCCTCCATTTCCGACCTGGGCCGGTTCACCCCTCCTTAGGCAACCTGGTGGTTCCCTGCTGCTGGGAGGTCACCATATTGACGCCAAACTTTGTGCAGACACCCGATGGGCATAGCACACTACAGCCCAGAACTCCTGGGCTCAAGCGATCCTCCCACCTCAGCCTCTCGAGTAGCTGGGACTACAGGCACGCGCCACCGTGCCCAGAGTCTCTGGCTTCTTCCTTCACTCAACATAGTATCTTGAGCTTCATTCATGTGGTTGTTTGAATCAGTAGTTTGTTCCATTTTATTGATGAGTAATGGCCTGTTGCATAGATTTTCCACAATTTGTATATTCATCTGTCGGTGGACACCTATACTGTTTTCAGTTTTTTATTATTACAAACAAAAATGCAGAGAAAGGCTGGGCGCTGTGGCTCATGACTGTAACCCCAGCACTTGTGGGAGGCTGAGGCAGGCAGATCACCTGAGGTCAGGAGTTTGAGACCAGCCTGGCCAACATGACGAAACCCCATTTCTACTAAAAATACAAAGATTAGCCGGGCATGGTGGTAATGCCAGCTACTTGGGCGACTAAGACAGAAGAATCGCATGAACCCAGGAAGCAAGAGTTTGCAGTGAGCTGAGAGGGCACCGCTGCACCCCAGCCTGGGTGACAGAGCATGAATCCATCTCAAACAAACAAAGCAAAAAAAAACCTCACATCTAAGTCTTTCTGAAGATACGTGTTTTCTTTCTCTTGGGTGAATATCTAGGAGCAAAATGGCTAGATTAAGGCTTACTTTTTCCACGTTCTTCCTGTCACACAGGGCCTCAAGATTCACTGCCTGGACAAAATGGAGGCAAAGAGAGTTGAGGGGGAAATAGAAGCTGAATGGGAAGCAGCAGCATTTCAGAGTAGTGGATGCCAGGACTTTGATTTGTAAGACCTCTGCCAGCCCTCGCTTCTCCTGGGACTGACTCTTTGTCTTTGGGTGAGTCAATAACTCAGGACCCCAGTCTCCTCATCTGTAAAGAGAAGCAGTCATGCTAAAGAGCTCGAAGTAGGAGCACCCACTTTCAGGGAGGTGACCCAGGAAGGAACCTGGGCCATTAGCAGACTCCTTGCCCTGTCTTGGAGGTGAGAAGACGTGGTCAGTCTCCCCATTACTGAGCACAAGTGAGAAAAATGTCATGTTCAGCCTGGCTTTCTGGAGGTGGCTAGGAAAGAACAAACCAGTGACTCATCTAGATCCAGGAAGCTCTTTGTTCAGCTTTCAGCTCACAGTTTATGGGGGATCAATTCCTGTCTTCTGCCCTTTGTCCTGTGTAATCTGGAAAGTAAGCTTGCATTCTAGTCCTGGCCCACTACTAACCAAGGCAGCTTGGACAAGCCACCTAACATCCAGGCACTTCAGGGGGCTTCCGTTCAGCAACAGGTAGAAAGCAGTCCCATAAGAAAAGCAAGGACGTGTGTTATTAGAAGTGACAATACGGAGTGCTGAGGACTAAGGTTTGGGAATGCAGAGAAAAGCATGAAACTCTGCAAACAGCAACTTCCCATCTCTTCCAGTTTTCCAGTCAAATGGAACAGCTCCCCCAGCCACCCAACCCGCTCCCCCCCCCACACTCACACACACACACACACTCACACACTCTCACACACACAGACACACGAGTGAATGCCTAGTGTTTATCTGGACTGGAATTCCCCCATCCCTGGAGGGTCCAATGCTTCCTTGCCAGGTAATGGAGCTCCAGGAGGACAGGGTTGGACCCTAAGAGAGGCAGGCCTGGGCTGGAATGCTGACTCCACTTGCTAGTGGGCAGATGTGGAATTGGAGTTACCTCCTCTCATTCTCCCCAGGTACAAAGTAGGGCCAGTGTTACCTTCCTTGAAGATTCTTGTGAGGACTCAATTAAAGGCTAGAGTTTAGCATCATGCCAGCACATCATAGGTGCTCAAATAAACATTTGCACTGAATAAAAGTAAAGAATGATCCGTGGATGTTTTGGGGGAGCTGTGAAAAGAATTTGTTTAGGGAGGTGTTAGCTGTGGATCAGAGATCACGAGCTCCATGAATTTAAGGGACCCCGTCCTTCAGGTTTATCTGGCACAGTGCGTGGCATATCACTGGCCCTTGATAGTATTCGTCCATTGAATTATTCCATAAGGAAGACCTCAGGTAGCAAATTTTTCAATTTGCAAATCCAGTGATTGTTTTTTGCTTTTATTTTAACTAACAGTGATTACATGATAAGCTCTAGGGCAGGCACTGAGAAAGGCACAGAAGCCAGACCCTGCCTTCTTGGCGGGGCTGCATAAAAGCCAGGTTTCAGGATGATGTTAGGGGTGAGGATTTGGCTGGGGAGTGGAAGAACTGAGGACAAGGGACACTGGTGGATGGGAGGCCAGCAGGAGGTTCTAGCTTGCCTGGACAGGACCAGGCAGGGCTGGGAATGTGGCCAAAGGCACTGGTTTGAGAGACAGTACTGGGGAGAGTTCTCAACTGGTGGAGGAAGGGAGATCTCAAGACAAGCTCAGGTTTTTATAGACAGATCTCCTAGCCATGCGCTTGGCCACTGGAGAGTAGAGCCTTCCTTGCCATGATGGTGATAAGTTGTTCCGCCTTGGGGAGGAAGCCTCCCCTATTCCAGAAGGGCAGCGGGCCGGTGTGAAAGACATCCGCAGATGGGACTCCCAACCTTCTGGGGGTCCGTCTGATTCTGCAGAGCAGGAAGGTTCCTGATGTTCCTGGGAGGTAGCAGAACCTTCAACCACCCTCTCCTTGTTCCACCACTCTGTCCTGCTCACAGCACAGACTGAAATTCACATTGGCCTCCAAATGTAGAGAGCACTTTTCCAGGGAAACCCCAAATGCCATAGCCTAAGACCCAAGGTCTAGAGGCTTTCTGAAGGGGGCAGGAATTGGGCCGAGCTCAGAGGAGCTTGTCGAAATATTAAGCATCTTTCCCTGCACCACCTCCAGGTGTCTCCTTAGTGTGCCATTAACTGTTCTATTTATTCCATTTTATTTACTTATTTCTCTCCTCATCCCCTACACCCATGTTGGGAGGTTTTTAGCCATCCATTCACTAAACTATTATTCATGGAGTGCCGACATGCTGGAGATACAAAGCAAAACAAGAGGCCAGGAGCAGTGGCTCACGCCTGTAATCCCAACACTTTGGAAGGCCAAGAAGGGCAGATCACTTGAGGTCAGGACTTCGAGACCAACCACATGGCGAAACCCCGTCTCTACTAAAAGTACAAAAATTAGTCAGGCATGGTGGTGCATGCCTGTAATCCCAGCTACTTTGAGGCTGAGGCAGGAGAATCACTTGAACCCGGGAGGTGGAGGTTGCAGTGAGCCAAGTTGATCTGCCACTGCACTCCAGCCTGGGTGACAGAGCAAGACTCCGTCTCAAAAAAAAAAAAGAAAGAAAAAAGCTAGAATTTCAGCCCTCCAGCTTGGTAATTGCTAGTAGAAAGTTAAATGTCATTATAGATTTGACCCAGCAATTCAGTTTACAAAAGTTTACTCTCAAGATATATTTCCATAGATGCCAAAGCCTTTTTTTCTTTTTGAGATGGGGTCTCACTCTGTTGCCCAGGCTGGAGTACAGTGGCCAGATCTCAGCTCACTGCAATCTCTGCTCCCTACTCCAGAGCTCAGGCTATCCTACCTCAGCCTCCCGAGTAGCTGGGACCACCGGGACACAACATCACACCTGGCTAATTTTTTTGTATTTTTGGTAGGGACAGAATTTCACCATGTTGCCCAGGCTGATGTTGAACTCTTGAGCTCAAGCGATCCACCTTCCTCAGTCTCCCAAGCGTTGGGATTACAGGTGTGAGCCACCGCACCCAGCCTAGTGCCAAAACTTACATGTAAAAGGACAATCCCTGTACTATTTTGAATAACAGTCCAAAATTAGGAACAATACAGATGTCCACCAATAAAGAACTGACAAAACAGAGTATGGTAAATCTAAACAATAGACTGTTATGCTGGCTGCAGTGGCTCACGCCTTAATTCCAGCACTTTGGGAGGCAGAGATGGGTGAATCATGAAATCAGGAGTTCAAGACCAGCCCCACCAAGATAGTGAAACCCTATCTCTACTAAAACTACAAAAATTAGCCAGGCATGGTGGCGTGTGCCTGTAATCCCAGCTACTCCAGACGCTGAGGCAGAGAATTGCTTGAACCAGGAGGCAGAGGTTGTAGTGAGCGGAGATCATTGCGCCACTGCACTCCAGCCTGGGCAACAGAGAGAGACTCCATCTCAAAACAAAACAAAACAACAACAGAACAATAGAATGTTATAATAGGCCCAAAAAATGGTGGATCTTTGTAGAGTGGTGGGGAAAGATCTCTTAGAAAGATTACTTAGTAAAAAAAATTATGTGCTACTTTTGTTTTTAAAAATGTATGAAATTATGTGCATAGAAAGACAATGTCGATTCTGCAGCTCAGCTGCCCAACAGGTTCCTGTTGAACATGTGAGATGTGGCTGGTCTGAACTGAAATGTGCCATGTGTATAAAATACACAGCAGATTTTGAAGACTTAGTAAAACACAAGAATGTAAAATATTTTAGTCATTTATTGTTTGATTATTTTTTTATTTTGTGATGAAATATTATTTTGGGTATATTGGGTTAAGTTAAACATATTATTGAAATTGATCACAGCCTGGCGCAGTGTCTCACGCCTGTAATCCCAACACTTTGGGAGGCTGAGATGGGTGGATAACCTGTGGTCAGGGATTCAAGATCAGCCTAGCCAACATGGTGAAATCCCGTGTCTACCAAAAATACAAAAAATATTAGCCGGGCATGGTGGCACATGCCTGTAGTCCCAGCTATTTAGAAGGCTGAGGCAGGAGAATCGCTTGAACCCTGGAGGTGGAGGTTGCAGTGAACTGAGATTGTGCCATTGCACTCCAGGCTGGGCAATAAGAGTGAAACTCCGTCTGAAAGAAAGAAAGAAAGAAGGAGAGAAAGAAGGAAAGAGGAGGGAGGGAGGGAAACTGATCTCATTTCACCTCTATGTAAACTTCACCTTTATTTAAACTTTTGGTTTTTTAGTGTGACTAAAGAAAATGGAAAATTACATATGTGGTTCCCATTATATTTCTGTTGGACGGCATGCTTCTAGGCAGGGGTGGCACACTGTGGTACAGGGCCACGTCCGGCTGAATCCAGTTTTGTAAATAAAGTGTTACTGGAACACAGCCACACTCGTTCGTTGAGGTATTGTCTATGGCTCCTCACAGAGACACTCTCCTTTGACCAAACTTGAATCAGGCTCCCCTGAGTCCTCTGCTTGAGTAAGCTGACCTTGGGCTTCCCTCTCTGTCCTTGTAGAATCTGCTTTGAGCAAGATCCCACTAAGTCAGTTTAATGAACATCCTCCCCCCAATATCTTTGTCACCCTGATCTGCCTTCAACAAGAATTCTACCGAGTTTGTCTAGAAAGAAGCCCCCTTACTCCTGATGTTTCCTCTTAGTAATTTTCCATTCACTGCCACCAAGCCTGCTCCTTGGCTGTATATCCCCACTTATCCTTGCAGGAACTGAGCCCACTGCAAGACCCCACTATGGTGCTCCCTATTCCTACGGTGATAGTTGCCTCTTAAGTGAAGTCTCCCTTCCCATATTTAACAAGTGTGAGCAGGCACGGTGGCTCTCACCTGTAATCACAATACTTTGGGAGCCCAAGGTGGGAGGACAGCTTGAGCCCAGGAGTTCAAAACCAGCCTGAGCAATATAATGAGACCCTGTCTCTACAATAAATTAAAAAATTATCAGGGCATGGTGGTGCAGGCCTGTAGTCTCAACTATGATCGAGGCTGAAGTGGGAGGATTGCTTGAGTCCAGGAGGTTGGGGCTGCAGTGAGCCGTGCTCATGCCATTGCACTCCAGCCTGGGTGACAATGCAAGCCTGTCTCAAAAAAAAAAGTGTCGTGAATAATTTTTCCGTAACATTGCTTTTTTGCTCTAAGGACAACACTGAGCAGTTGCAACAGAGATGGTATGGCCACAAAGCCAAAATATTAACTATCTAGCCCTTTACAGGAACAAGGTCTCAGTGTTTAGATAACCTGCAATGATTATCTTTAGAGATGGCAATTAAGGCAGCTTCTTACATTTCTTTCTTTCTTTTCTTTTTTTTTTTTTTTTTTTTTTTTTTT
>PVKV010032705.1:0-19555 GCA_004027835.1 Alouatta palliata
TTTTTTTTTTTGTAAAGGTGGGTTTTTTCACCATATTGGCCAGGCTGGTCTCCAATTCCTGACCTCAAATAATCCACCCGCCTCGGCCTCCCAAAGCGCTGAGATTTATAGGCATGAGCCACTGTCCCCAGCCTTGTCTGTGACTTTTGATGACCACTCTGGAAGAATCATTTTTATTTTTTTCCTTATATTGCTTCATCAATCATACAGTCTTCTGTTCTCTTCTTTCTGTCTGTGTCTATATACTCGTCTCTTACTTACATCATAAATTATATTACTTTTATAAGGTACCAAGTTTTATTTTTCTTATCTCTTTAATACTTAGAAAATGACTCAAACCTCCAATGATTCTTGAATTGGAGTAATTAAAAGCTCTAATTAAAACTTCAAGACAAAATTTAATTAGTTTCTTTTTTTTTAAAATTTTTTTATTGCATTTTAGGTTTTGGGGTACATGTGAAGAACATGCAAGATTGTTGCATAGGTACACACGTGGCAGTGTGATTTCCTGCCTTCTTCCCCATCACCTATATCTGGCATTTCTCCCCATGCTATCTCTCCCCAACTCCCACCCCCTGGTGTCCCTCCCCTTTTTCCCGCCGACATACCCCAGTGTGGGATGCTCCCCTCCCTGTGTCCATGTTTCTAATGTAGTTACGGTTATTTGACTTTGATGAGTAGGATGAGTTGGCATTAGAACAGAGGAAAGGCAGAAATGTTAGTTAGGAATCTGAGAAATGAGTCCAGGTAAGAGTTACTGAAAGTTTAAACCAAACTTCATCAGAGAAAATGGAAAAGGTTCTGAAGTTGGAGTAAAGAACTGGAGTAAAGCACTGAATTATGTGTGACAAAAAAGGTTAGAGTAGGAGTAAGGTCAAGAATGTTTTATGCTTATGTGACTTTATGCCGTCATAAATGCTATTTCTTCAGACAGAGAGATTCTTTTTTTACCCATACATCTTTTTGCTGAAAACTTATTTCAAGATCAAATTTAATGGTCCTGTCTTCTAAGACCACCCAGTTTGAGATTAGAGACATCTTCCAACACTTTAGATTGGTTTCCTCTTAACTTACAGGTATTTCTTTAGCATGGTTTTGTATCATAACCACAGAATTTAGCATTTAGCATTACATAGCTGGTTAATTATCAAATTATTCCTGAGGACAATGCTCAAATTTTATTTATTGACTGTACCTTATTTACATAATAGGTTGGCTCCAGGCATACAATAATGGAATAAAATAAGATAGACTAACATGTGAAAAATGATTAACTGTATAAGAGAATGTATGGGGGAAATTATAATTAACATTAAAGAAATAATTTAAGAGTAAAAATTTAGTAGAATTTTGACTTTAGTTTTATTTCTTGAGTTTGACATGATGGCAAGATAACTACAAATGTCTTGTCATGTTACTGCACTTTAAAAAAATCCATTCATGTAGCAACACAAAAGACCTTGCATTTCAGATGATACAGTTTCTGAAGGAAATATTTTAAGTATAATTTATATTGAAATGACAGTTGAAGCAGAAGGAGAGAATGTGCTCACTAAAAAATGGGGTGAAAAGAGTGGATAGTTAAGAAGACAGGCTTAATCAATACCTATGTTGAGAGCATCAAGTTGAAAATGCACTAACTATAACAATATCTGGAGAATAACTGGAGAATTGGAACTGAGTAGCCCCAAGGAAGTTGAGAGCAAATGTTAATAGTAAAAATTTAACAACAAAAAAAATAACTCTGGATTTATAATTTATGGGTCAGTAGTAATTTTTTTGATGTGTTTCAGTAGAATGATAAATACTGTATTATCTCTTTTGGCAAACCTTTAAAATCAATCACTTTTCATTAGAAATATAATAATATAATAGAAAATATAGAGTATAAAAATGGAAAAATATCCCTAATGTCCTAACACATATACTAGTGTATGAAATTTTTTTCTTGGCTCCATTTATTTGATTCCCCTATGTGTCATATTCTCTAAGTTATTCAAAACACATGTGGTGGCAGACCCTAATGTGATCTCTCCAATGATTCCCCTCCTGTAATCTACTCCTTTGTGTAATCCGTTTCCACAGGCAGGACCAGAGACTTTCTTACAACCATAGAATAGAGCAAAAGTAAGACAATGTTACTCACATGATTCAGTTACATAGCATAGGAAACTTGAGATAGCATTCTTGTAATTATGCGATTATATAATGTTCCACCTTAGCACACTGGAGCTGAAGACATTCCTTGAAACTATATTAGAGAATCTCACGAGGCAAGAAACTCGGAGTAGACTCTGAGAACTATGGGCAGGCTCCAGGATCTGAGGGTGTCCTCCTGCCAATAGCCAGCAAAAATCAAGGGCCCTTCAGTCATACAGGAAAAGAGGAAATCAATTCTGCCATTACCCACCCAGCATGAGCTTGGAAGTGAATTCTTTCGAAGTTGAACCACAGTATGAGAATGGAGCGCAGCTGCTACTTTGTTTTCAATCGTTTCTTTTTCCCAAAATGAATGAATTATTATTTTTTTAAATTAAAGGATATAATTGTATATATGTATTTTGTATGACATAATGTTTGAAGTATACAGTCATAGCTACATAATGAGGTTTCAGTAAACAATGGACCACATATATGATGGTGGTCCATAAAATTATAATGGAGCTGATAAATTCCTATTGACTAGTGACATTGTAGCCATAATAATGTTGTAGAGGAATGCATTACTCACAGCTGGTTGTGGTGATGTTGGTGTAAACAAATGTACTGTGTTGCCAGTCCCATAAAAGTATATCACATACAATGATGTATAATGCATAATACTTGAAAATAGTAATAAATGATCGTGTTACTGGTTTATGTATTTGCTATACTATATCTATACTGTATCCTTTTAATAAGTAGAAGTATGTAACATCTACTTATAAAAAAAAAGAAGTCAACTATAGAGCAGGCACAGGCAGATCCTTTCAGAGGTATTTCAGAAGAAGATGTTGTTATTTTAGGAAATGGCAGCTCCATGTGTATTATTGCCCCTGAAGAGCTTCCAGTGGGACAGAATGTGGTACACAGTGATGCTGACGATCCTGACGCCACATAGGCCTAGGCTAACGTATGTGTTTGTGTCTCAGTTTTTAACAAAAAGGTTAAAAATGTAAAAAAATGAATAAATTAAAAATTTTAAATGGAAAAACGCTTATAGAATGAGGATATAAGGAAAGAAAATATTTTTGTACAGTTGTACAGTGTGTTCCTATTTTAAGCTGTTATTACAAAAGAGTCAAAAGTTAAAAAAAGTAAAAGCTTATAAAATAAAAAAGTTAAAATAAGCTAAGGTTAATTTATTATTGAAGAAATAATTTTTAATATAAATTTAGTATAGCCGACATATATAGTGTTATAGTTTGCAGTAGTGTACAATAATATCCTAGGCCTTCACATTCATTCACCACTAATTCACTGACTTACCTAAAGCCACTTTGAGTCCTATACACTCCATTCATAATAACTGCCCTTCACAAGTGTACAGTTTTAATCTTTTATGCCATATTTTAATGTACTTTTTCTATGTTTAGATACAAAAACAGTTACCACTGTTTTGCAATTGCCTACAGTATTCAGCACTGTAACAGATTATACAGGTTCGCAGCCTAGGAGCAATAGGCTCTATATACACTCTAGGTATTATAGTAGGCGATATCATTTAGGTTCATGTAAGTATACTTTATGATGTTCGTACAATGACAACACGGCCTAACAACTCTTTTCTGAGAATGTATCACTGTCATTAAGAGACACAGGAAAGTATATACATTATGGAAGGGTAAATCTATACCTTATGTAGTCATCAGTTTTGTAGTGAAAACACTTAACATCCATTCTCTTAGCATTTTTCAAGAATACAGTAGATCATCATTAACCACAGGCACCATGCTGTAATTTCAGTGTACTAATATTCAAAGCTAAGGGTCCAGCTAAGCTGTCCCTGGACTTGTGACTCTATCTTTTATCCATGTGTAAGAGCATAAAGCTCGCTGATACGTACACTTACAGGGACTAAATTTTATAAATTGTCCCTTAATAATTTACCCAGTTATTACTATGAGTTTATTATGTGTCTACTTAAGTGTCTATGTATATATTTATCTATATTACTTTTTTGTTTCTGAAACAGAGTCTCACTCTGTTGTCCATACTGGAGTGCAATGGTGCAATCTCAGCTCACTGCAACCTCTGCCTCCTGGGTTCAAGCAATTCTCCTGCCTCAGCCTCCCGAGCAGCTGGGATTACAGGCATGCACCACCACACCCGACTATTTGTTTTGTATTTTTAGTAGAGATGAGGTTTCACTATATTGGCCAGACTAGTCTCAAACTCCTGACCTTGTGATACTCCACCTCAGCCTCCCAAAGTGCTGGGATTACAGGTGTGAGCCACTCTACCCAGCCTATATTACACTATAATATATACACTAATTTTACTTTATATTAGATTTTTTTTCCATAGTATTAATTCACAATTTGGAGGATTATATTATGTAATGAAAAGGATAACTATTCCAGAATTAGAAAATCTCTTTTAAAATAATGTTTTATAATACCATATTATTTCTTTCCCACTGAAAGCTAACTCATTATCCTATTGCCATTTGAAGCTTCAAGGTGTTAGTTCATTAAATGACATATTCATGTAAAACCTTTTTCTGAGGTTTGTTTCATAAGCTCTTATCAAACTGATGAAAGAGAGGAATAGAAGTAAAATATTTGAAGGATGCTGGATTAAATTTAACTTTTGTAGAAGGATCTGAAATTTAAAGTAAACGATTCAAAGTTTAAGAGTTATGAAAAGAAAAGCAATAAGTTCTTATAATACTTTCAAATCTGATTAATATGTTAGTATAAATACAGTTAACAATGCAAAAGAGGAAACATATGACAGTTCCTTCTACTTGTAAGAAAAAAAAACGAAGTGGTAGGAACTATGTTATTATATAATGTCTTTCAGTGCAAGGACTGATTTTGAAGCATTTTTTTTCCAACAGCACAATGCTTTGTTCTACTTCATAATTTCACTAAAATTATATAGCTGTCACAAAGTCATGGTTTGTGAACTGTAGTAATATGTGCTAAGAGTACTTTGTCATCTTCCTGCCATTAACAATCATATGATGGCTGATATTTTTTCACAACTAAATTATTTATTTAATGTAAGACTTTAAAAATTAATTGGCCATCTAAAAAGATTTACATGATATGAAAAATTCTATTACTGGAAAATTTTATATTTTATGATTCATCTTAAATCTTTAACTTCTGGCCAACATGGTGAAACCCTGTCTCTACTAAAAATGTAAAAATTAGCTAGGTGTGGTGGTGCACACCTCTAATCCCAGCTACTTGGGAGACTGAGGCAGGAGAATCACTTGAACCCTGGAAGCTGAGGTTGCAGTGGGCCGAGACTGTGCCATTGCACGCCAGCTTGGGCGACAGAGTAAGACTCTATCTCAAAAAAAAAAAAAAAAAAAAAAAGCTTAAACTTCTATATATATATAAACATATATGTGTATACATACCTACATATATGTGTGTAGTTAGATAGCAAAATGTGCACATCTTTACTCCCATGATTCTTCAGTCTAATAAGTCATTCATGTCCCACAAACCTTAAGTTACTTCAGATGCCATCATTTTGCCCATCATCCATATCCAACCTGATTCATACCTCCATAGCTCTAATATTCATCTCTTCTTTGTTGAAATATCACTGTTTTTACAGATTACTGAAGTAGTTCCTAAGAGGTTTTCCTGTTCCTAGTTTTTCGTGACACTTGAGTCAGATCAGGCCACCAAAGGTTGGCTAATATTCAAGGCTGGTAAGAATAAGTTATGTTGACCAATAAATGATATGATACAAACAAACAGTTATCACTTACAGTGTCTAATTCCCTATTAAAATAGCAACAAATTTTAGTAGTCAATGCATGAAGAGAAATAACAAGATTGAAAGTTATGACTAGTAGTTGGAATCGATAATGAAAGCATAAAATAACGGGAATACTTGAGTGTAATTATAGTGTGCTATGCAACTCAAAACTTTTACTTAATTACATGAAGAATTATAACAAATAAGATGACCAAATGTTTTATACCTTTGCAGAATATTATATCTAAGAAAATTCATGAAAAGAGCAAGAAGTAGGAGCAAAAATATATACCAATAATGACTTTACAAGCTATAACAAGTAATTTTCAAAACTATTGGACCGAAATGATAATATATACATAAACAACTCTTGATATGGTCTCTCTCTTCCTTTTGTCTTTAAATGCTACTTTTAAATTTTCTTTATAGTATAAGTTATAAACTGTTATTTTAAAACATATATTATCTCATTCAATTTAAATAACAATTCTGCAAGAAATATATTATTTACATTTCAGAGGTTACACAACTGACGCTCAGGATCACACAAACTGTAAGAAATAGAGAGACCTGGGTTGTGTAAGACATACAGAGACCCGAGTTTTGAGTCATAGCTCTGTATGTAAACTTTATCAAGCTACTTAACAAGTACTGTACAGATCAGTAGTTCTCACCTGGAGTCATTTTGCTGTCCAGAGAATATTTGGCAGTGTCTGGAGATAATTTTGGTTGTCACAGATGGGGTAAGGAGGTCTTGCTACTGACATCTAGTGGGTAGTGGCCAAAGATGTTGCTAAATATTCTGCAAGGCACAAGACAGTTCCCCACAGCAAAGAATTACGTGACCCATGACGTCATTAGTGCTGACGTTGAGAAACTTGAAATAGATGTAATGTCCTGGTAATACAATAATAAATATACAGTATCAGATAAAACTATAGCTTATAACTTGAGAGATTCATAGAAAAAGTAGGGAAAGAAAAATACTGAATTAGCAATAATAAGACCAAGTAAAGACAAAGCTCAATAAAAGTTTACCTATGACTATGAGAAAAGTTTTGCAATATGATAAAATAGATCAGGAAAATGCTATGAAAAATTTCTGCCTTCTCAAGATGGAAAATGTAATTTCAACAATTTTAGAAACAGCATTTACAAATGGTTATTGGACAGGTATTTTTCTTTGTAAAATTCCCATTTCCTCTATTTATAGACATTATAAATTTTAAAACACATCATCCATTTCTTAGAAGCTCAGTGAAAAAGCAAAGTACACATTAAATATACACACTTAAAAAGACAGCTACAAAAGTATAACTCCATATAGCATCAGTTCACTTTAATCTTTAATATCACAGTACACCTCTTCCTTACTCCTAGTCCAAATGATCATCTGAATCACTTCTAGAAGTCTGCAGAATGTTAGCTGAAAAAGCCTGTGCTAATGATCTTGAACTTATTTGCATCTTGAAGAATTGATTTTTATTGTACAGCATATCAAATAATTCCTGAATTTCAAGTGTATTTCCTATTTAGTAAAATCCATTTTTTTTTTTTTTTTTTTTTTTTGTTGAATGCTGGAAGGTAAACAGTTTATCTTGAAAACCAGCTGGAAACTTTTGACAGAGACTTCACCAATACCTGAGTGATAGCTTTCTGTGACACATCAATAAATCCTTGGTCTTCCCAAGGTTTAGAATTCTCTGATGGTCTGAAAGGATTTGGCTGTTTCTGCTTTCTAAACTGAATTGCTGGACTGTGATAGAGAATGGCTGGTATACACAATAGTTTTACTTTTAAGAATGCTCCATAGCATAGTCTTTGGAATAATTTTTCAGGCACAATTAGGGATTCAGGTATAATTTAAACTAAATTTTGCCTTCTCTTCAATTAATTCTTGGTAATTAAACCAAGAACAATTGGATGAGACTATATCTTCAACACCCTTTTCTTTTAATTCATCTATACACACGCACACACAGTGACAGTGGTAACAACCAGAGTCAACACTGATTTCTTAACTCCTAGATAGCCAGAAGTAGTCTGATTTGATTCCAGTTTCAAAATGTTTAGAATTTTAATAGAATGTGCCTAGAAATTCAACAAATAAATCTCTTATTTTTCATTAAATTAACATCATTTTTTAAATATATATACTTTTTATTGCATTTTCGGTTTGGGGTACATGTGAAGAACATGCAAGATTGTTACATAGGTACACACATGGCAGTGTGATTTGCTGCCTTCCTCCCCATCACCTATATCTGGTATTTCTCCCCATGTTATCCCTCCCCAACTCCCCACCCCCTGCTGTCCCTCCCCTTTTTCCCCCCAAATGACCCCCGTGTGAGATGCTCCCCTCCCTGTCTCACTCATAGGCGGGTGTTGAACAATGAGAACAAATCAACATCATTTTAAAAGCAAAATGGTGTTGGTTGAAATGATTTATTACATAATCTTCAATACAATTAAACTACATGTTTAAAATAAAAATATATAATTTGTATTCAGCATTAATTTATTGTATAACACAATTTTACTCTAAAATGACACATATTCCTACTGTAAGAGAAGTATATCTCATTTAAAAAGTACAGTAGACTATCAAAAGTTTTACAACCTTGCTTTAAATACTATGAAGAATGAATTAAGAATTATATTTAGACAGGCTGAGGGGGATGGCTCACACCTGTAATCCCAGCTCTTGGGAGGCCGAGGCAGGCAGATCACTTGAGGTCAGGAGTTCAAGACCAGCCTGGCCAACATAGCGAAACCATGTCTCTACTAAAAATACAAAAAATAGCTGGGCATGGTGGCAGTTGCCTATAATCCCAGCTACTTGGGAGGCTGAGGAAGGAGAATTGCTTTAACTTAGGAGGTGGAGGTTGCAGTGAGCTCAGATCCAGCCACTGCACTCCAGCCTGGGTGACAGAGTGAGACTCTGTCTCAAAACAACAGCAACAAAAAAACAATTATAACTAATTATAATTTTTGTCTAAACAAAAATAAAAACACATTAAAGTAGTTATGCTGGCTCACATAGCTTTCTTTGGGAAAATTAAAGCTATCCTTAGAACCATGTCAACAAATTGGCATAAGACTTACACATTTTCAAAATATTCTCTTTGCTGTTTTTCATAATATTGTTAGAGGTAGTCAGAATTTTTTTCCTTTGAAACTTTTTAAAATGCTAACCTTCAAGATTGCTTTTCTTGGTTGCCATTAGAAACATAGACAGTTACTATAGTATCAACTTAATAATTACATATTTTCAAGAGAGACTGCCACCTGGAAGGTGACTATAATTATGTAAAGCTACTTAAATTATACCTCTATAAGGTTACTAATGGTTATGCTTTTGGCATGTGTATTATTGATATATTTAATATATTGAAAGAGATATAAAACTGTTAAATGATTTATAAAATCTATACATACTATACATACATGCTTTGAGGAGGAATGTATATCTAGAAATAGATAAATAATTGAATGATATTGGTAGATCTTAAGAGTATACTATCAATAATTTTCAACTTTTAAAAACCTGGTTTGTAATTCTAGGCCAATAATTCATGTCATCTCAGAGTAAAATTGTGTTATATAACGAACTAATGCTGAATACAAATTATATATTTTTGTTTAAATCATGTAGTTTAATTATATTGAAGATCATGTAATAAATCGCTTCAAGCAACACAAGTTTGCTTTTAAAATGATGCCAATTTAATGAAAGATGAAGGATCTTATTTGTTGAATTTCTTGGTCCATTAGTTTAAGATGCTAAATATTTTTGAAACTGGAATTGAAATAAAATGACATCTGCCTATCTAGGGGCTAAGAAGTCAGTATTGACTCTCTGATTATTGTCACTGTCACTGTGAGTGTGTGTGTGTGTGTGTGTGTGTGTGTGTGTATGTAGGTGAATTAGAAGAGAAGGGTACTGAAGACGTATTCTATATTCTCATCTAATTTTCTTCAGTTGAATTCCTTGAAGAGGTGGCAAATAAGTCTCACGAGATCTGAAAGTTTTAAACAGGAAAGTTTCCCTGCACAAATTCTTCTCTCTTGCTGCCGCCATGTAGGAAGTGCCTTTCCCCTTCCATTATGATTGTGAGGCCTCCCCAGCCATGTATAACTGTGAGTCCAATAAATCTCTTTCTTCTGTAAATTGCCCAGTCTTGGGTATGTCTTTATCAGCAGTGTGAAAACGGACTAACAGTAAATTGATACCAATAGAGTGGGACGCTGCTCTAGATCCCTGAAAATGTGAAAGCGACTTTGGAACTTGGTAGCAGGCAGAAGTTAGAACACTTTGGATAGTTCAGAAAATAGAAAAAATATGGGCAAGTTTGGAACTCCCTAGAGACTTGTGAATGACTTTGACCCAAATGCTGATAGTGATATGGACAATGAAATCCAGGCTGAAGTGGTCTCAGATGGAGATGAGGAATTCGTTGGGAACTGGATCAAAGATGACTCTTGTTATATTTTAGCAAAGAGACTGGTGGCATTTTGCCCCTGCCCTAGAGATTTGGGGAACTTTGAACTTGAGTGAGATGATTTAGGGTATCTGGTGGAAGAAATTCCTAAGCAGCAAAGCATTCAAGATGTCACCTGGGTGCTGTTAAAGGCATTCAGTTTTAAAGGGATACAGAGCATACAAGTTCAGAAAATCTGTGGCCTGACAATGTGATAAAAAGAAATCCCTATCTTCTGAAGAGAAATTCAAGCTGGCTGCAGAAATTTGCATAAGTTATGAGAAGCCAAATGTTAATACCCAAGATAATGGAGGAAATATCTTCAGGGCATGTCAGAGACCTTTGTGGCAGCCCCTCCCATCACAGTCCTGCAAACCTAGGAGGAAAAAATGGTTTTGTGGGCCAGGCTCAGGGTTCCTCTGCTGTGTGCACTCCAGGGACTTGATGCCCTGTGTCCCAGCCTCTTCAGCCATGACTAAAAGGGGCCAAGGTACAGCTCAAGCTGTGGCTTCAGGGAGTGTAAGCCTCATGCCTTGGCAGCTTTCACATGGTGTTGAGCCTGCAAGTGCAAAGAAGTCAAGAATTGAGGTTTGAGAACTCTGCCTAGGTTTCACAGGATGTATTGAAACACCTGGATGCCCAGGTAGAAGTTTGCTGAGAACCTCTGCTGGGACAGTGTGCAAGGGAAATGTGGGGTGGAAACCCCCACAGAGAGTCCCCCATGGGGCACTGCCTAGTGGAGCTGGAACTATCCTCCAGACCCCAGAATGGTAGATCCACCAACAGCTTGCCTTGTGTGCCTGGAAAAGCTGCAGACACTCAATGTAAGGCTGTGAAAGCAGCCAGAAGGGAGACTGTACCC
Source organism: Alouatta palliata (assembly GCA_004027835.1). Classification (NCBI taxonomy): domain Eukaryota; kingdom Metazoa; phylum Chordata; class Mammalia; order Primates; family Atelidae; genus Alouatta; species Alouatta palliata. Next base: position 11,266 of record PVKV010032705.1, read on the forward strand.
TGCAAAGCCACAGGGGTGGAACTTCCCAAGACCATGGGAACCCATCTCCTGCATCATTGTGACCTGGATGCAAGACATGGAGTCAAAGGAGATCATTTCAAAGGTTTAAAATTTGACTGCACTGCTGCATTTCAGACTTGTGTGGGACCTGTAGTCCGTTTGTCTTGGCAAATTTCTCCCATTTGGAATGGCTGTATTCACCCAATCCCTATACCCACATTGTATCTACGAAGTAACTAACTTGCTTTTGATTTTACAGGCTCATAGGTAGGAGGGACATGCCTTGTCTCAGGTGAGACATTGGAGTGTGGACTTTTGAGTTAATGCTGAAATGACTTAAGTCTTTGGGGGACTGCGGTGAAGGCATGATTGGTTTTGAAATGTAAAGACATGAGATTTGGGAGGGGCCAGGAGCAGAATAATATTCTTTGGTTCTGTGTCCCCACCCAAATATCATCTTGTAGCTCCCAGAATCCCGATGTGTTATGGGAGGGACCCAGTGAAAGATAATTGAATCATGGGGGTAGGTCTTTCCCATGCTCTTCTTGTGATAGCAAATAAGGCTCACAAGATGTGATAGCTTTAAAAAGGGGAGCTTCCTGCACAAGCTCTCTTCTCTTTTGCTGCTGCCATATAAGAAGTGTCTTTCACCTTCTACCATGATTGTGAGGCCACCTCAGCCATATAGAGCTGGGGAGTCTAATAAACCTCTTTCTTTTGTAAATTGCCCAGTCTCCTGCTGCAGTCTTAATCAGCAATGTAAAATGAACTAATACATGGCATTTAAGGAAATCTATGTACTACAAATAGCTAGTCACCAAACTAACCAAGCAGAGACTTCAGTGGCTACACTTGATGATAAATATTGACTTTACAAAATTAATTCAGGAAAGTCATTAGGCAAATAAAAAGAACACCAAAAACAGTAACAAATAAAAATGACAATAAACATGAGCAAAGGATAGAATCTTATTTCTAGAGTTGCCACATTATATTTTTAAAATGTCCAAATATCTACAAAATTTATGGCAAGACTCATGAAGGTTAGATACATACACGGGAATAACAAAGAAGTAGATATAAGCTATCCATGAAAAAGCATACCTGTAGGACTTACTAGACAAAGATTTAATCAGTTATTTTAAATATGCTCAGAGAACTAAAGAAAACATTGTCTAGAGAACTAAAGTATGAGAACACTATTTCAGGAAATAGAGAATATCAATGAGAAGATATAAATAATTTTTAAAAAGATATTCAGTAGTTGAAAAGTATTTTAGGTAAATGAAAAATGCACTAGAAAAATTCATCCCCATATTTGAACTGGTAGAAGGAAGTACCAGTGAATTTGAAAAATAGGTCAATTATTATTTAGGCTGAAGACAAAAATTAAAAAAAAATAAATATGAATAAGCAAAAGCTCAGAGACTTGTGGATACCGACACATTTATAATGAAAGTCTCAGAAGGAATGGCTATATTTTTAAAAATTAATAGCCCAAAATTTTCAACTTTGATAAAAAATGTGAAACTATGTATTCAAGAAGCTCAACAAACACCCAGTAGAATAAACTGATAAAGATCAACACAGACATAATACAAATTCAACTGTAAAGAGTGGAAAAAGAAGAGAGAACCTTGAAAACTTCAAGGAAAACTAGCCTTAACACACACAAAAAGAGATGTACACTACTATGTGTGTATGGTTTCTCATTAGAAAGCAGGAATTCAAAAGGCGCTAAGGTAACATATTCAAAGGGTTGAAGCAAAAGACTGACATCCAAAAATTTTATATTTGCAACTTCAAAAGTGAAAAAGACATTTAGTTGTCTTGCCCCACATGAAACTCTCAAGGGGTACTTCAGGCTGAAGTGAAAGGAAACAATACAGTATCTCAAAACAAAATACATAATGAGCACTGTAAAGAGCACTGCATAGGAAAACATTATTTTTTAAAGCAGAAATATATTTTGTTTGTAACTCTTTTTCTTCTAAGTTGTAAAAAATCTGCATAATCTAATGTTTATGTTACGGTCCAAATGTTTGTGTACCCTAAAATTCATGTTTTAAAATTTAATTACCAATGTGATGGTTTTAGAAAGTGGGGCATTTGGAGGTAATTAGGTTTTGAGGTTCAGCCCTCCCAAATGGGATTAGTGCTCTTATAAATGAGGCTCCAGAAAGCTGTCTTGCCCCTTGCACCAGGTGAGGACACGTCTAGAAGGCACCATCTATGAACCAGAAAAAGGGCCTTTGCTAGACATCAACTCTGACAGAATTTTGGTCTTGGTCTTTCTGACTTCCAAAACTGTATGAGAGAAATTTCTACTGTTTTTGAACTACTCCGTCTGTAGTACTTTTTAATAGCTGCCAAAATGAACTAAAAAAGAATATAAATAAAAATATAATGTATAAAGATGTAATCTTTATGACAGTAAAAACACAAAAATACAAGGACAGGATGACACTATATAAAGGCAATTTTTTGTATACAATTAGTCCAAACTAAATTGTTATGAGTTTTAGTTATAGTTCTTAGGGAAATCACTAAGAAAACAATGCAAAAATGTAGTAAAAGAAATATCAGCAAAATTAAAGTTGTATACTTATAAATACTTATTTTGCCAAAAAGTAGGCAGTAAAAAATAGAGAAACAATGACATCATAAAGTAATAAGACAAACAGAAAATAAATAACACAATAACAGATGTAAATCCGTCATTATCAGTAGTAACATTAAATGAAAATGGATTAAACATTCCAATCAAAAGACAGAAATTGGACAGAATAGATTAAACAACAACAAGATCCCACTTCAATGGTATATATGGCTTTAAAATAAAAGAGTGGAAAAAGATATACCATACAAGCTGTAACCAAAAGAAAGCTGTAGTGGCTATAGTAGTATTAGATAAAGTTGACTTTAAAATAAAAATTGTTACTAACAATAATGAAAAACTCCAAAATACATGAAGCGGAAACTAATAGAATTAAAAAAAATTATAAAATAAGAATAATAGTTTGAAACTTCAATATTCTACTTTTAATAGTGTATAGGATAACTAGACAAAAGATCCACAAGGAAACAGAAGACTTGACAACTGTAAATAGCTAGAACTAATAGACATCTATAGAACATTCCATCTAACAATATTAGAATACACGTTCTTTGAAAGTGCACATAGAACATTCTTCAGTACAGAAAATTCCCAGGATTCAGTCCTTGGGAGCTATAGAAATAATAGTAAGGTAGTGTTTTTGGCTGTAACGACAATGTTATTAAAGTCTAACAATGAAAAGAATGTGAAAGTATATTAAGGCCAATCTACCTTGAAGAACGAAAAATTTTTAAATGAATTAGAATATGTATTAAGAACAAGGAAGTTCACTTAAGGTTGTAACTTCTGTTGGCAACATAACAAGGTTGTGTGCTTGAAAAAAATTTTTAAAGTTACTCAGTTCATTGTTTTAATCTATAAATAAAGCTGAGAAGGAAACCCCAAGTCTGATTTACCAAAATAATCAGATACTATTCATTGTCTGAAAAATAATACCCATGTAAAGCACTCACAAAGCTGAAACTAAAGTAACTTTTGTTTTTGTTTCCCTCTTAAGTACATGCCTAGACAAATGCAGTAAGTTATCAAAAATAGCACCTGTTAGTCCATGAGAACCCCTGGGAAAGGAAAAACTTGGAACACATAGGTGTTTCTTATTCCAAGATCTCTGTAATAGAGATGAAAATTCTAATTTTTTTTTAAGTTACCCAATACCAAGCTGAATATCGCCACTCTCAACTCATGCAATCAAATTTCAACTGGATTCTTCTCTCCCTCAGTTGGGGTAACAGCTTACATTTATTAATTATTTATCATGTGCCAAGCTCCTACACGTTGCTGCATTTAATCCACAGATCCTTGATTGCTGAACCTTATTATCATTTCACAGATGCAGAAAATGAGGCCAGAGATGTTAAACATAGTGCACATGTTCACACAGTGAGGTAAGGCCAGAATTCCTATGCAGGTCTGTGTGATTGAAGAAAAACACACTTTTCATTATTTGACATTATCTTAAAATATTTTTAACCCTGATTGACAGCTTATCGTGTTACACACCACAGCTGTTCCAAACTTGATCTACTCTTTTCCAAATTCTTAGCATCCCCTTTCACTTTACTCAAGGCAGAGGACTTTTTACTCAGACCAAGCTCAAATGCTGCTCTCAACTTCCCTCAACATAATCTCAAATTGCCGGGCATTTCCAAGCACTCCCTTATTCTTGGTTTTCTTATGCCCGAGTTATCTGTTCCTCATCTGCCTTTAAGATCAGCAGTGACTTTTCTGCTTCTAATAACCTTTATCATTCTTACCGTTCTGTTTTCATTTGGGTTCTCCTAGAAGCAGACCGTGAGGCAGTGTCGAGTTTCAGAGCACAAAAAGTTTGTTTTGTAAGTGATATCAAGAAACACTACTAGGGCAATGATAAAAGAGAAGACAGCAATAGAGCTTTTGTTATTAGGCAAGTCCCTTCTGAGAATAACTTAAAGTTAAGCATGCTAGGGGACCGGCATAGCCAACGTAGACAATGTGTTTCAAAGTTATCCTATCCAAGATGCAAAGGAATTGGAATATTTATTTACTATGTTCCATCAAATAGTGGTTGAGGGCCAGGGGTTGGAGGGAAACTCTCTGACACTAGTAGCCTATAGGTTGAGCAAGCGTAGCAGATTTTGGAGATTAGAGAAAACTCTCAAGCAAAGTAATGCAGGTGCTAGATGTTGAAATTTGGTCAGTTATATACTAATCTGGTTAGTGGGAATGACAGTATATATCTATGGCACTGACAGTATATATCTATGCTGTTTAAAAACATTTACTCTTTGCAACTGGTGATAAAATAAAATAATCATATTTTTCTATCAAAAACTCACATTGATTTATTAGACTATGAAAAAGATTCCGTTAGTTTCTTCTGCACAGGAGGCAAAGTGGCAGCAGCTGCGGTGGCTTGGTACCTGGTTGTCCACATCACCCTTGCATGGTGACTCCTGCCTAAACAGAACTTGCATGGAGAGGAAGATGGGCATTTGGGTGGAGGACCCATGACCCAGTACCCTGAAAGGAGGGATACTCTATTGCGTGATCCTGGGGAAGGGATTGTGCCAGGGACAGGGAGAAGGAGTGGGTGTGAGAAGAGGCTTCTCAAGGCCCAGGATTCTGCCCAACTCAATAGCCCTGGGGACCATAGATCCTCAGGGAAGGCCTTCTCTCTCTGCCCCCACAGTGGGCTCCACAGCAGGTGAGGTGTGGTACACATAAGGGAGAGGTTCCAGGTGTGAAACCCAGGGTGGGGAAAGTAAGAGGAGGCCAGCAGGACTAAAGGTCAGGCCCAAGAGCTAGGCAGGTGCCAAGGGCCTGCATCTGTAAGATTGGAGAGACTCTTGATTAGCGGTAGAAATTACTTCTGATGTCAGAGCTTTTGGGCAACAGTTAAGAGCCCAAAGAAAGATAAAAGAAAATAATCACCAGTTGCAAACATCAAATATTTTTATTTGTGTACCTTTATACTTCTCTCCTCACTCCTTTTATTTTTGTATCTAGATTATTTTCCTATTCTCACCACTTTATGTATAAATATTTTTCATGAATCTGCCTATGATGCTTCTCCTTTCAACTCTTACCCTTGGCAATCTTGTGGTTTCTATTAAATTAGGGCAGATGACTCCCACATCTATCAGTAAAATCTAACCCCATTTTTCTGTCCCAGGGTGCAATCTTAAGTTTAAACTGCCACCAAAGGCATGTAGTCTGTATTTAGCACCTCAGGATGTCCAAACTTGAAGTCACAATCTTTTTTAGAAAAACTTTATATTTAAAAAACTTTTTATATGTTCTTTCTATTTATCAGGAAATTTCTAATAATCTTTAACACCTCCTCTTACTGACATCAACACTGAATCAGTTATCCTTTCCTGTAAATTATCTTTCCATAATACCTCCTTTCTATTTCTTCCTCTTCAGTTTCCAGTTACCATGCTCATTCAGATCCAGTGATTTTATTATCCTTGACTTGGCTATTTCAATAGCCTCCAGACTCTCCTTTATAAAAATATTCCATGTCTGATTCTACTGAATCAATTTTCTTTTTTAATATTTATGTATTTATTTTATTTTACTTAAGTTCTGGAGTATATGTGCAGATCTTGCAGGATTGTTACATAGGTATACACACATCATGGTGGTTTGCTGCCTCCATCACCCCCATCAACTACATTAGGTATTTCTCCTAATGTTATCCCTCGCCAATCTCCCCGACCCCTGCTATCCCTTCCCTAGCCCCCAACAGACACCAGTGTGTGATATTCCCCTCCCTGTGCCCATGTGTTCTAATTGCTTAACACCCACTTATGAGTGAGAAACATATGGTGTTTGGTTTTCTGTTCTTGTGTCAGTTTGCTAAGAATAATGCTTTCCAGATTCATCCATGGCCATGCAAAGGATGTGAACTCATCCTTTTCCTTTTTTTAAGGCTGCATGATATTCCATGGTGTATATGTGCCACATTTTCTTTATCCAGACTATCTTTGATGGGCATTTGGGCTGGTCCCAAGTCTTTGCTATTGTACACAGTACTGCAATGAACATATTTGTGCATGTCTTTATAATAGAATGATTTATAATCCTTTGGGTATATACCCAGTAATGGGATTGCTAGATCAAATGGAATTTCTATTTCTAGATCCTTGAGGAATCACCACACTGTCTTCCACAATGGTTGAACTAATTTACACTTCCACCAACAATGTAAAAGTGTTCTATTTCTCCACATCCTCTCCAGCATCTGTCATCTCCAGATCTTTTAATGATTACCATTCTACCTGGTGTGAGATGGTATCTCAATGTGGTTTTGATTTGCTTTTCTCTAATGACAAGTGATGATGATCACTTCTTCATATGTTTGTTGGCCTCATAAATGTCTTCTTTTGAAAAGTGTCTGTTCATATCTTTCACCCACTTTTTGATGGGGTTGTTTGTTTATTTCTTGTATATTTGTTTAAGTTCTTTGTAGATTCTGGATATTAGCCCTTTGTCAGATGGGTAGATTACAAAAATTTTTTTCCCATTCTGTTGGTACCAGTTCACTCTAATGATTTTTTCTTTTGCTGTGCAGAAGCTCTTAAGTTCAATTAGATCCCATTTGTCTATTTTGACTTTTGTTGCCATTGCTTTTGGTGTTTTATTTATGAGTCCTTGTCTATGCCTATGTCCTGAATGGTATTGCTTAGGTTTTCTTCTAGGATTTTTATGGTGTTAGGTCCTATGTTTAAATCTTTAATCTATCTGGAGTTAATTTTGTATAATGTGTAAGGAAGGGGTCCAGTTTCAGTTGTCTGCACATGGCTAGCCAGTTTTCCCAACACCATTTATTAAACAGGGAATCCTTTCCCCATTGCTTATTTTTGTCCAGTTTGTCAAAGATCAGATTGTTATAGATGTGTGGCATTACTTCTGAGGCCTCTGTTCTGTTTGATTGGTCTGTATCTCTGTTTTAGTAAAAGTGCCATTCTGTTTTGATTACTGTAGCCTTGTAGTATAGTTTGAAGTCAGGTAGCATGATGCCTCCAGCTTTGTTCTTTTTACTTAGGATTTTTGGCTATGCGGGATCTTTTTTGGTTCCATATGAAGTTTAAGGTGGTTTTTCCAGTTCTGTGAAGCAGGTCAATAGTAGTTTGATGGTGATAGCATTGAATCTATAAATTACTTTGGGCAGTGTGGCCATTTTCATGATATTGATTCTTCCTAACCATTAGCATGGAATGTTTTTCCAGCTGTTTGTGTCCTCTCTTATTTCCTTGAGCAGTGGTTTGTAGTTCTCCTTGAAGAGGTCCTTCATATCAGCCCAAAATCTCCTTAAAATGGTGATAAGCAACTTCAGCAAAGTCTCAGGATACAAAATCAATGTGCAAAAATCACAATCATTCCTATACTCCAATAACGGACAAAAAGAGAGCCAAATTATGAGCAAACTCCCATTCACAGTTGCTACAAAGAGAATAAAATACCTAGGTGTACAACTAACAAAGGACGTAAATTGATTTTCTTTAAGCACAGCTTTGATATGTCATTTTCCCACTTAAAAGTCTAAGATGCTCCTTATTGCTTGTAGAGTATTGCTGTAACTGAAAGAACATGAGCTTTAGGTCAGGCATAACTGGTTTAAATATCTGTGCCTTGGCATGTAACTGTGTGGCATTGATAGAGCTATTACATGTTGTGGTTTTCAATATC
>PVKV010032706.1:0-19533 GCA_004027835.1 Alouatta palliata
AAAAAAAAAAAAAAAAAAAAAAAGAAAATCAACACCAAGAAAAAAGTACGCCAAATTGCAGGGTCTTTATTGCCAGCGGCCACGGAGGACTCGCGTCTCTCCAACCCGTGGCCCTGAGCCCAGGCGGAGCAAGGTATTTAAGCTGCGAAACCACATCCGTGTTTTGGGGGGCTCAGGTTGTGCAAGGCAAGCTGTTTGTACAAAAGCTAAAGTCGGCGGTTTGTTGGAAGGGAAGGGGGCAGTAGTGGAAATTTTTAACCTCAGAAAATAACACTTCTGCGAATTACAATATAACAGTTCTGAGAACTACACCTCTGCCCAGGGCCCAGGTGGCTTTTCTATAGGATGGCAGTGCTTAAGCTTTTTGTTGTTGTTTTTTCTTTGTCCCTATCTCATTCCCGCCTGTTATTTAGTACATGAGTCAAATCATTGATTCTTCAGTTAAAACTGCTTGGTCAGTCTGGTTTAAGGGTTTCATACTGGGATCTTAGGATCATTAGTTTTACAGAATTAATTCTTGACTGGATTATCATGAGCAGTTGGTTTAAGAGTCAAGGGCCTAACACAGGTCCTAGGAAGAGTAGTACCTTGTTGTCCATTGTAGGTATTTACACGGGGCAAGATGTATACAGGTGTGCACAGTACGGGGACAGAGAAATTGTTGAACTGATGAGCGGAAATGCAGTTAGTAAGACCGAAAGTGCAGGCTAGCCAAGATGAGTTTGGGGCAGTATAGTAAAGAGTCTTTCTGTTATAGCCCAAGGGAAGGGCTTTATTACATTGTCTGTATGGGGAGTTAGTGAGGGTATAATTAGGGGAATGATAACATTCACCCTTTCCTTCTAGATCTCCCAGGGTCAGGTGGAACTTGGTTCAGAGCAGGGGATGTTGGAGGGATTTATGGGCCACTGTGCTGCTAAGTCCTGTGTAAAAACGTGGCTGAGGGTTTAAGTATAAACAGCAGTCTGCACCCAAGTTCAGGTTGGACTGGTTAAGTGAGTGGTGTGTTGAGGACAGCATATCTAGGAGGTTTAAATTTTCTACGGCTAAAGTCGCTGCTGATGGGGATGTGGTGGGAAGGGTGAGGTTAGGAGAAGGAAGGGTAGGAGAATGAACTTTGTGAGTTTGGGGGAGAGGTTTTGGGGGCCATATGACTTCGGCAATTTGTCCTATAGGGCGGTTGGGTCGCGGTGGGGCCATGCGCTGGATGGTAAATATATTTCCCCAGTCCCATCCTGACACATATAGTCTGCTGCCCCAGGTAATTCCTGTGTTCCATCTACTGTCAGAATTGAGTATAGTTATTTTGAGTGGGTTACAAGTGCCAGTGGCAGAGCATGGGTTTGGAGAGGACGCTTGTTGGAAGGAGATGAAGGAGTCTATGTGTTTGGTGTATCCTGATATAGTGGAGATGGTCTCACATCCCCAATGAGGGCAAAGGTACTCATTCATGTTTTTACAGTTCCATCTCTGTTGGCTGGTAGAGTCTGGGCATAGGTAAAGACCCTTTCCCTGGAGGACTTCTTCCCGCCTGTACTACCTCAGCCCCAAATATTATTCTTTATTTTATGTGAAATTATAGCTCCTGCATGAGGCATGGTAGGGAGTGACTCAGACCGGGATTTTTAAAGCTTGGGACCTACAGTATCACAAAGATCTAGGAAGAAGGTTACGGGGCTTTTTGGAGAGTGCTCAAGGGTAGAGTTGACTAGAGTGGCTCCATGTCCTATTCGAGCACTAACATATTCTCCAGTGGAGCCTTCAATAAGTACCTATTGAAAGTAAGTAGGCTCTAAGAGGGGGTCTGCCATGGGGGTTTACAACATGGGTTAGGAAGTTGTGGGTGGTGACTGTGAAGAGTGCACAAGTCTTAGCTTTAGCAGATCCAGGGATGAGTGGTTAACGCTCCATTATTCTTCTGGTGGGGCAGTCTTGGTGTGGGTGTGGTGAATCCAAGCTGTTAGTCCGTCCACTTTGAGTGCGGTGAGGGTAGTCAGGATAACCGTGTAGGGTCCTCTCCAGTGGGGAGTGAGGCCGGAGGTGGTGAATCTTTTAACTAGGACCGAGTCTCCAGGCTGGAAGGAATGCATTGGTTGGTCCGTGAGGCCCACTGGTGTGGGATGAGTGTCTCTGATGAGCTGGTGTACCTGAGATTGAACAGACTGGAGCGCCTGTAAGGACTTAAGGAGTGCACGGTTGTGGATTGCTGCCTGCACAATATCCGTGGGTTTGGGGAGTAGGGGAGGAGGCCTGCCAAATATGATTTCAAAGGGGGAGAAACCTTTCTGATAGGGGGTGCATCAGAAGCAGAGGAGGACAAAAGGAAGCAGGCTGACCCAGTTTTCACTGGTCTCTAGGATAAAGTTTGTTAGGGTTTCTTTTAAGGTCCGTTCATCCGCTCGACCTGTCCTGAATTCAGGATGATAGGCACAGTGTAATTTCCAGGATATACCCAGAGCTTTGGCTAGGCTCTGAGAAATTTGTGCTGTGAAAGCTGGCCCACTGTCCGATCCCAGCGTTAAGGGCAGGCCGAACCGAGGGACCAAGTCCTGTAGGAGTTTTTTTGTGACCACCAAAGCAGTCTCAGACCTAGTGGGGAAGGCCGCAATCCATCCAGAGAACGTACCTACAAATACAAGGAGGTATTTGTAGCCGCTCACCGGGGGCTTTACTTCAGTGAAATCAATTTCCCAGTGGTCTCCAGGGCCAGTTCCCCTAAGCCTCACCCCTACTTGCCTAGACTTGTTGCCTCCCTGATTGACTCGGGCACATACATCACACCGAGCTGTGGTTTTCCTGATAAGCCCGTGTAGATGGGGAATGTAATACCTAGCCTTTAGTAACTCAGTGAGTTTTGTTTGTCCTAAGTGTATGGCCTGATGTGTGTCCCTAACTAAGACCCATCCTAAAGCCTCAGGGACCACAATCCTTGTATCTGGCAAAGTCCACCATCCTGTGGGGCCTTGTGTAGCCCCTTGTTCTTTTGCAAAGTTTTCTTCCTCTGAGGAGTATGTAAGGGTGGAGTGCAGGACTAGGGCTGGCAGTGTTACGAGAAGAGTTAGGGGTTTTACAGGCCCCAAGGCTGTCTGTCTGGCCTGTGAGTCAGCCACCCTATTTCCTCTTGCCTCTGGTGAATTTCCCTTTTGGTGTCATTAAAGCCACAGCTTTGGGCTTGTGTATTGCCTCTAGTAAGGCCAGAAATTCTTTATTTTTAATAGTTTTTCCCTCCGAGGTAAGTAGTCCTCTTTCTTTATATATAGTTCCATGTATGTGGGCTGTAGCAAAAGCACAGTGGCTGTCTGTATAAATATTTACAGTCTTTCCCTCTGCCCAGTTGAGGGCTTTTATTAGGGCTATCAGCTCATCCTTTTTAGCAGAAGTTCCCTGAGGAGGCACTGGAGCCCAGACGACCTGATTAAGAGTGACCACAGCCGCCCCAGCATACCTGACTCCATCGACCATGAAGCTGCTGCCATCAGTATACAGTACCTCCTCTGGGTTTGGTAAAGGGATGTCAGTGAGGTCCAGCTGAACCGAGTGGATGGCATCTATTACCTGCTGACAGTTATGCATGGGTTCCTCCTGCTCACTGTCTGGCAGCAATGTGGCCAGGTTCAGGACTGCAGTTTTCATGAACTTGATAAGAGGTTGCTCTAATAGTAGAGCCTGATATTGTACTATATGGGCATTTGATATCCATTTACCGGGGACTCCCGGAGCAGTGACTCCACCGCGTGGGGTGCCACTAGGCTTAATTCCTGTCCCAGGGTTGGTTTGTCTGCCTCCTTTACTAACAGGGCTGTAGCTGCCACAGATCTCAAGCAAGCTGGCCACCCAGCGGCCACAGGGTCTAGTCTCTTTGAAAGGCAGGCGACCGGTCGGGACCATGGTCCCAATGTTTGGGTGAGAACTCCTTTTGCAACTCCTTGTTTTTCATGTACAAACAGTCTGAAGGGTTTAGAGATGTCTGGCAGCACTAAGGCTGGGGCCATAGTTAAAGCAGCCTTAAGCTTTTCAAAAGCCTGTTGTTCTACATCTGTCTAGGTCAGGGGCTGGTTTCCCCCAGTACAGGCATATAGAGGCTTAGCTATTTTGGCAAATCCCAGAATCCATAGTGTACAGTACCCTACTGCCCCGAGAAATTCTCAAACTTGGCGTTTTGTGGTGGGAGTGGTTATCTGTGGCACTGCCTGGACTCGGCCTCATGCCAGTACCTGGTTGCCCTTTTCAATTATGTAGCCCAGATAAGTAACTTTCTGCTGGCAGAGTTGGGCCTTTTTAGCTGAGACCCGATAACCCAGAGTTTGTAGGGTTTCTAATAGTGACCGGGTGGTCTTTTTACAGGACTCTGGGGTTTCTGTGGCCAGGAGCAAGTCATCCACATACTGGAGTAGTGTGCACTCCAAGAACTCGGCTTGGAAGGCAGCAAGATCTTGGCTAAGTGCCTCGTCAAACAGAGTGGGGGAGTTTTTGAACCCCTGGGGCAGCCTGGTCCAAGTGAGCTGTCCTGAGACCCCAGTGTCTGGGTCAGTCCATTGAAAAGTGAATAGGGGCTGGCTAACAGGAGCCAGTGGGATGCAAAAGAATGTATCCTTAAGGTCCAGGACAGTGTAATGATGGTGGTCCAGGTTCAGGAGACTTACAAGGGTGTACGGATTTGGACCCATAGTGTGGACAGTCTCTACCCTCTTGTTTACTTCTCTTAAGTCCTGCACTGGCCAATAATCTTTTGTTCCTAGCTTTAAGACTGGTAGCAAGGGGGTATTCCAGGGAGAATTACAGACAGTGAGGATTCCTCCCTTCAGGAGTTTGGCTATGTGTGGAGCAATCCCCTGTCTGGCTTCCTGACTCATGGGGTATTCTACCTGGACCGGAGTTGCTGTTGCCAGCAGCTGCGCCATAACTGGGGTATGGTGCACTGCCAGACCTGGGGAATTTGTTTTGGCCCAGACTCCTGGTACACTCTTCCTGAAATTGGGGGAGGAGGTCTGATGCTGGTGTCTGCGTTATCTCTGGGGACAAAGCTTCCTGTAACAGATACTCCTCTGATAAAGCACAGGTGATGAGGATCTGTTGAGGCTGTTCTGATACCATAGGAGGAGGAATAGATAGACAAGTCTGATCTTTATAGAAAGAGATGTTTGCTGGGAGTTTGTGAAGTAAGTTCCATCCCAAGAGAGGATATGGACACCCTGGGATGACTAACAAGGGGTGGGTGACAGTGCCTTTCCCAAATCAACTACTTAGTTGGTTGTCCAAGGGCTTGTGGTGGTTTCTCCTGTAGCCCCCTGAATGTTTTCTTACTAGACTATGGTCCCAGAGGCTGGGTAAGAAATGAATGGGCCACCCCCATATCTACCAAAATACTAACTAGTTTGCCCCCTATTTTCAGGGTAACCCTGGGCTCCTGGGGGCTTAATAAATAAGAGCCCCGGCCCCGTCAGTCTTGGCTTTCTAGGTTGAGTATAGCTCTGGGTTGTTTTTCTTGAGAGGCCAATCGTTTTTTTCCTATCGGGGCACTCATTCTTCCAATGTCCTTCCTGTCTACAGTATGCACATTGGTTCCATCCTAGCGGGGACCGGGGGCCTCTGGGGTTCCCCTGCGAGGGTTTTTGACCTCTTGGAATAACTCTGGTTTCCTGGAGGGCTGCTATCACTGCCTTAGTAACTCTTTTATCCCGCATGGCATTGGGAGTATCTTTGTTATTGAAAACCTTCTGAGCAATTTCTAATAGTTGGTTTATGTTCATTCCCTGGAATCCTTCTAACTTTTGTAACTTCTTTTTGATGTCTGGAGCTGACTGGGAAACAAAGGTCAAATTGATGGCTTGTTGATTTTCCAGAGCCTCATGGTCTGTAGGAGTGTAGGTGCAATAAGCCTCTTGCAGGCATTTCAGGAAAGCAGCTGGTGACTCCTGTGGACCCTGAGTCATGGTCCCTACTTTGGAGAGGTTGTTGGGCTTTCTAGCCACCCCTTTAACTCCTGCTAGAAGGTATCAGTGAAAAGTGTTCAATGCCTGGAGCCCTGCCGTGGTATTAGGATCCCATTGGGGTCAGGTAGAAGGAAAATATCATTAATCTGGTCCCAGTTTTCTTCTACTGTGCCTCCCTCTGGGCCTATAATGGCCTTAAGGTCTTTCTGTCTAATTCTGCCCCTTTCTTCAGTGGTGAATAGAATTAGAAGTAATTGTTGGCAGTCATCCCATATGGGATGGTGGGTCTACAGAACAGATTCCAGGAGCCTTGTTAATGCCTGAGGCTTTTTGGAAAATGGGGGGTGTTGAGCCTTCCAATTGTACAAATCACTTGAGGAAAAGGGAATATGGACAAAAAATGGGTGATCCCTGTCAGTGTCTCCTGTTGGGGGTGCCTCTCAAAGGGGAAGGACCACCGGAGGGTATGGGGCTCCGCTGTGGGTGTGTAGGGGAGACAAGGGCTGGCTACTGGTGCTGTCTGGGGCAGGGTGTTGGGCCCCTTGTTCAGGGGGCCTAGAGTAAGGTGGAGGTAACTCTGGGTGCTCTGTCAGAATGGGGAGTATGGCTGGCGCTGAAGGGGGGTCTTTTGGGCTGGGGGCTACTAGCATAACTTGCAGCCTAGCCTGTTTTATGCAGTGTTTTAGCCATGGAGGGGGCTGCTGAACTAAGCCTAACCATTGATTAATATATGGGAATTGATCAGGGTGGCCTGGGGAGCCTGTTACTGTATTTCATGTAGCTTCGATTATTTTGGGGTCATATGTCCCAGTGTCTGGCCACTCCAGCCCAAAAGATAGCCATTCTAGTTCACAGAGGGCACGAAGTTTTCCCAGGGTCAATTTAACTTTGTACTGGCCAGAAAACCCTGCCTTGAAATTTGTTGTTATGCATTGGAGGGGGGTGTAAGGCTGGGAGTTGGATAACCCCATTTGTGCTGTTCTCTTTGGTTCCTACTGGTGACTACCTGCGTTTTTCTGTCTTTATGATGTAGCCAATTTTGGCAAGCTTTGAATTAAAATTTTGCCCATTCTAGTATTGATTTTAGTAATGCCTCTGCAGCTAGGTCTTGTAAAGAGGAGACAGCTAGGTTAATGGGCCTGTCTCTGGTTCAGGCCAGTGGAACAGGTGGAAGGGGCCAGGGGAATGTGTATGGTTCCCCAGTGCTGTGCCACAGTGGGCAGTAGTAAGCCCTGTAAAGATTTAATGCTGCTTGAGCATGGTCCTGTCTTAGAAATATTCTGGCATTTAGAGGCCTAGGGAATGTCGGTAAGTGGCAAAATAGGTGAACCAAGGGATCTACCGGTGAGAATTTTGAACGCACCATGCTTTAAAGAGATTGCAAACCTTTTGCCAATCAGTTTCTATCAAACCGTGGCAGCTGACTTCCCAACAGTCAGGATGGTGCCAATATGCTGACCTGTGGTGGGTGCTTGGGCAATGCCAATAACAACACCGAATATCCTTTTGACAGAAAAGACAACTACTCTTTCTACCTTAAATGGGTGAAGAGGGCTTGTAGTTCCTTATCTAGGATTTGATTCCCTAAGACACAGAAAAAACTACACCCAAGTCACCAAGGGCAGAATTTTCTCTCGAACATGAAAAAGAGGAAGAATGAGGCCTCAGTGATAGAATAAGGAGAAGAAAAGGAAAGAGAACAGAATTATTTCCAAGGGTGTGAACTCAGTCAGAGTTCCTTGAAGCCAGTGATCATTTAGCCAATGGAGAATATTATCCACCTCAAGAGTAACAGGTCTAAACCACTGTGTATCAGCTAGTAACTGCCTTAGGAAACTAGAGGACTTACAATAAAGACAGAACACAGAACCACATGAAAGATAGACGGACACAGGGTGGGTGTTCCCTGAGGGAGACCAGTCTGATACCTGCCCAGCCACGTCCCCAGAGGGATGTTTCAGAGCGTCTTGGCTAAGGTGTACCTGTATAAACCCTGGGCCTGGTCACCGCAAGGGTGAATCATCGTTATGCCCTATAATGTCTCTGTGGAACTGTAGGTGAAGGCCCTCCCAAGCCCCATAGCCTGCCGGCCGTGGGACTACACATATACACGTTCACTCCCACACTCACACAGAGGTTATGGAAAACAATCAAAAATTGAATTACCTGAGCCTTCAGTGATGTCTCACGGTAGGCTTGCCTAGTCAGAGATTAACGACCACGTCCGGTTTCCTGATCTAGGTTCCTGATGGACCGGTTCCCCGATTTCCAGACCTGATTTACCTCTGGAGATTCCCGGGACCCTGAGGAATTTTGGGTGATTGTTGGCCAAGTAGTCGCCCTTCTGCCATGGGGCCAGAACTCTGGGGCCCTGGAACGTCTCAGGGGATGCATTCCCTAGAGATCCCCGAGGAGGGAGCGGCTGCCCAGGCGAGACTCTAAGAGGGCTTTTGTCTGATGATGGATGAAAAATCTCACTAGGGCCTCCAAATGCTGTATCAGAGTGAGCAAAGAAAATCAACACCAAGACAAAAGTATGCCAAATTGCAGGGTCTTTATTGCTGGCGGCCATGGAGGTCTCGCGTCTCTCCAACCCGTGGCCCCAAACTCAGGCAGAGCAAGGTCTTTAAGCTGCGAAACCACATCCGTGTTTTGGGGGGCTCGGGTTGTGCAGGTCAAGCTGTTTGTCCAGAAGCTAAAGTCAGCAGTTTGTTGGAAGGGAAAGGGGGAGCAGTGGAAATTTTTAACCTTAGAAAATAACACTTCTGAGAATTACAACATAATAACAGTTCTGAGAACTACACCTCTGCCCAGGGTCCAGGTGGCTTTTCTATAAGGTGGCCGTGCTTAAGCTTTTTTTTCTTTTTCTTTTGGTTCCTATCTCAATAGTTGTGTCCTTACTGTAGTGCTGTGATGGAGAGCTGGTAGCTTGACAGCTCCAGGTGTTTTCAGGTGCATGACAGCTAATGACTTCTCAGCTTCACCCCTTTCAGGCGACAAAGCAGTAAAAGGCAGTAACTGAGGTGCTTCTGACTAGGGTCATCCAGGAATAGCAGCTGCATTTATGCCATTCATTACTTAAAAGAGAATGGTATAAGACTCTACCCCTCATAGCTACTCTTATATGCTGCTCTGACTGAGGAGTGGAAAAGAAAGAAATTTATTTTTTTTCCTTAATGATCTATGCATTCCCTTGGTGTGCAGCTGTATATGAAGGTGCCATTAAATAGGTCTGACTACAATACCCTTGAGAACCACTGGCATTTGCCCCAAATAGGTTATTCTGTGGCCACGTGTTCCATTTAATCATTGAATTAAACTGTTTATCAGTTTGTCTAAAGACATTTTATAGAAATTTATTGATTTTTCTTGCTTAACATGATAGATGCTTAAAGTTTGATTAGCTGGTTACCACTGAAGTCCAGTGTCTGGTGAAAGATCCGTAGTTTAAGCCATGGTCAAGAAAGTACCCTCAGGATGCTTAACTATAAGTGAACTCTAAATTGGGCTAGCTAGATTTCTGGAAAGTATTTTGTTTCAGAAATTTGACAACAATTAAGAGATTAAAGAGATATGCTAAATTTGTTCTTTCATGGACATTCCAGCTAGTTCCTGCTATCAACTAGGTGAAAGGGCCAACTGCTCAGGGCTGACTCTAAGGGGGGAAGCTACTGCTTTCTGTTGTGTTTTTGTTTGTTTGTGAGTTTTTCTTTTTTTTTTTTTTTTGCCAAGGAGGGTTAGTTACTTCAGTGAGTAGGTATGTTTTGTGGGAATCTGAATGAGGGACTACATTTTTATCTTGAAATCAACCTTATTCTCCTACTTTTTTTTCTGTAGCGTCATTTTTGAGGATGTTCTCCTGGGGTACTCACTCCCTAGATGAGTTAAGGATATGTTCCTATACTTGTCTTCAATCTGTGCCAACTAGTAAAGAGTTTGTAACTGATTGTTTAAGGCTGACCTGGAGTTGAACTACATCATAGAGAAAACCTCAGAATCTCAAAACTTCTGATGAGTGTAGAAACACCATGCTAAAGCATGAAAGATAGGTGCGGATAGGTTAGCTGTGCTAAGAATTCTGAATAGATAGATGACATTGAATGCTTAGAGCTTGAGAGCCAAAATTAGGTACAAAAAGTACTTTAAAAAACAGGTTAAAGCAAATGTAACTTTAATACAAAGTACCAAAAGATAAAGGCCAAAAAGGGAAGTTCTAAGGAAGGAAACTCCAGTGGAGTCTGGGTTTAAGAATTTACAGAGAAGATGAAGTTTGAGCCAGTCCTGGAAGGACAGATGTGTGGAGGAGAGCTAAGAGGAAAAGCATGGCAAAGCCCTTGGGGTGGAGAGGTACTGTGCATGTATTTGGAATCAGTGAATAAACCAAGCTGTTTTCAGAGTTAGGAAGCATTTGCGTTAAGGAACATAGCATGATTTCCAACAGATGGATGAGGAGAACAACCTGGTCACTAGGGGTAGAATTCATTAAGGATTGGAAGGAGGAAGGGAGGCAGGCAGCCTTACAAAAGATCAGCTGTCAGGCTTGCCAAGATAATGGTTGTGGGCCACAAGGAGCAGGAACTTTCAAGAGCAACATTTCATGGGATGCTAGTAGAGTTACTTACCCAGGACAGAAGCATGTAGCATCCTTGATCCTCAGAAGGGCTACTCAGAGGTGCTACTAGTAAGGAAATTTTTTATTCTTTTGAACATTTTATGGTGGCTAGAAAATAAACGTTTTTTTAGAAAAGATTTAGTGACATCATGTGATATAACTATAGAATGAACTAAAACAATATTTTACTTTGTCATCATAAAATTAATGTATTATATAAAATTTGTAAAACATAGGAACAATAGATCAAGGGAAAATTCCCATTTTGCCTTACCGCTTAGTTGTTTTTTTTCTCTTTTGGGTATTTGGCATATTTCTTTAGTCTTTCCTCTTTTTTTATTTGGATTATGTGATGGTATTTATATTGTATATAAAAATTTCTATACAGGCTTTAACCGTTTTCCCATTTAGAAAAAAAAAATAAGTGCAGCTCATTGCCAGAGCTCATTTAATTTTAGATAAACATGCTCTTTGAGGCTAAAGCAAATCTGACTGATTTTCAATGTGAAAATAAAAGATAAAAACTGTTTTTGGAGTTATTTCTAAACAGGACTAGCATTAGAATTGTTTGAATCATCAGAATCATATATTTCAGAAAAATCAGACTCATCAAATGAATCTTTGGCCAACAACTGTTCAAGAATGATATCGTGCTGGAATGCTGCGTTTTCTAAGATTTCACATTTTCAGCAATCAAAAATTACTATATTTTGTAAATGGAAAATCACTACTGAAAAATTGCTGTAAATAGAATGATGTCTTTTTTTCCCAAGTTGATATACTAGAATGATGCAAAAATAATCATAAAAGAGATATTTTGCAGCAGAGTTACCTTGAGGTAAATGCTGCAGCTGCAAGCACCACTGTTCTCGGGGTAAACGGGAAAAGAGTTAAACTATACTTTATTTTAATTAAGTATTAAATACTCATAACATTGTATGCATGGGTTTTGGAAGATTTTAAAGGACAGTAATAACTCAAAGAATGTGTACCTACTCTCCAGACTAGGAGATACTGTGGGATCTCACCCTTCTTCAGCCCTCCACCCTCAAGTAGGCCCTAGTATGTGTTGTTCTTTTTTTGGTGTCCATATGTACTCAATGTTTAGTTCCCATTTATAAGGGAGAACATGCAGTGTTAGGTTTTATGTTCCTGAATTTGTTCACATAGGATAATGGCCTCTACTTCCATCCATGTTGCTGCAAAGGACATGATTTCGTTCTGTTTTATGGCTGTGTAGTATTCCATGGTGTATATGTACCATATTTTCTTTATCTAGTCTATGTTGATAGGTATTTAGAATGATTCCATTTTTTTTTCTTTTGAAAATAGTACTGTAATGAACATACAAGTGCATGTATACTTATGGTGGAATCATTTATATTCCTTTGGGTGTATATTCAATAATGGGATTGCTGGGTTGAATGTTAATTGAGTTCTTTAAGAAATAAACTGCTTTCCACAATGGCTAAACTAATTTACATTCCCACTGACAGTGTACATGCATTCCCTTTTGTTTTCAACCTCACCAGTATATATTATTTTTGAACTTTTTAATAATGGCCATGCTGACTGGAGTGAGATGGTATCTCACTGTGGTTTAGATTTGCATTTCTCTAATGATTAGTGATGTTGAGTGATTTTTTCATATGCTTGTTGGCCACATGTATCTTATTTGGGGAAGTGTCTGTTCATGTCCTTTGCCTATTTTTAATGGATTGTTAATTTTTGTTTATTGATTTGTTTAATTTTCAGATAGAATCTGGATATTAGATCATTGTCAGATGCATACTTTGCAAAACTTTTCTCCCATTCTGTAGGTTGTGTGTTTACTCTGTTGATAGTTTATTTTGCTGTGCAGAAGCTCTTTAGTTATGTTTCACTAGTCAAATTTTTTTTGTGGCTGCAACTGCTTTTGGCATCTTTGTTATAAAATCTTTGCTGGGTCCTATGTCCAGGATGGTATTTCCTAAGTTATTGTCCAGGGTTTTAAAAATAATTTTTGGAAGTCATTAATCCATCTTGCAAAGATTTTCACATATGGTGAAAGGGAGGGGTTCACTTTCAATCTTCTGCCTATGGTTAGCCAGTTATCCCAACACCATTCATTGAATGGGGAGTCCTTTCCCCATTGTTTGTTTTTGTTGACTTTGTTCAAGATTACATGGTTGTAGATGTACAGTGTTATTTCTGGGCTCTCCATTTTGTTCCATTTGTCTGTGTTTCTGGTTTTGTCCAGTATTATGCTGTTTTCGTTACTGTAGCCTTGTAGTAAAGTTTGAAGTCAGGTAATGTGCTACCTTCAGCTGTTCAGGCTCTTTTGGTTCCATAGACATTTTAAAATAGTTTTTCCTAATTCTGTGAAAACTGTCACTGGCAGTTTGATAGAATCTGTAAATTGCTTTGGTAATTTTGGCCATTTAAACAATCTTGATTCTTCCTATCCTTGACCACACAATGCTTTTCCATTTGTTTGTGTCATCTCTGGTTTCTTTGAGCGGTGTTTTGTGATTCTCATTGTAAAGAGAAACTCCCTGGTTAGCCATATTCCTAGGTATTTTGTTCTGTTTTGTGGTTATTGTGAATGAGATTGTGTGCTTCATTTGACTCTCAGCATGAATGTTGTTGGTGTATAGGAATGCCACTGATTTTTGTATATTTACTTTGTACTTTGTGTTAAAGTTGTGTATCAGAGCAAGGAGCTTTTAGGTAGAGAATATGGGATTTTCTAGGCCAAGAAGCATGTCATCATCTGTGAGGAGAGAGAGTTTCACTTCTTCTCTTCCTATGTGGATGCCTTTTATTTATTTGTCTTGCCTAATTGCTCTGGCCAGGACTTTCAGTACTGTGCTGAATAGTAGTGGTAAGGAGAACATCCTTGTCCTGTTCTGGTTTTTAAGAGAAATGCTCCCAGTTTTTGGCCATTCAGTATGAGTTAACTGTGGGTTTTTCATAAATGGCTCTTATTATTTTGAAGTATGTTCCTTTGTGCTTAGTTTGTTGAGGGTTTTTAACATGAAGCTGTATTGAATTTTATTGAAGGTCTTTTCTGCATTTATTGAGATGATCATGTGGTTTTCATTTGTAGTTCTGTTTATATGTTGAATCACAATTACTGATTTGCATATGTTGAACCAACCTTGCATCTCAGGAATAAAGCCTGCTTGAACATGCTGTATCAGTTTTTTGAAGTGCTGCTGGATTCAGTTTGTTAGTATTTTGTTGAGAATATCTGCATTTATGTTTATCAAGGATATTGGCCTAAATTTTTCTTTTTTGTGTGTGTCTCCGTCAGGTTTTGGTATCAGGGTGATGCAGGTCTCAATGAATGAGCTAGGGAGGAGTCTCTCCTCAGTTTTTTTTTTTTTAATAGTTTCAATACGAATGGTACCAGCTCCTCTTTGTACGTTTGGTAAAATTTGGCTATGAATCCCTCTGGTCCTAGAAATTTTTTCTGGATGGTAGACTTTTTATTATTGATTCAATTTTGGAACTTACTGATCTGTTCAGGGAATCAGTTTCTTCCTGGTTCAATCTTGGGAGATTATATGAGCACAGGAGTTTATCTGTTTCTTCCAAGTTTTCTAGCTTGTTTGTATAGAAGTAGTCTCTGAGTGTTTTTTGTTTTGATTTGTTTCTGTGGGGCTGGTAGTAATGTCCTTTGTCTTTCCTGATTGTGTTTATTTTGATCTTCTTTCTTCTTTTCTGTATTAGTCTAGTGAGTGGTCTAGTAGTAGTCTTTCAAAAAACCAAACCCTGGATCTTTTGTATTGATTTTATTTTGTGTCTCAGTTTTCTTCAGTTCAACTGATTTTGGTTATTTCCTGTCTTCTCCACCATTTGGAGCTGTTTTGCTCCTGTTTCTCAGTTCCCCTAGGTGTGATGTTACACTGTTCTTTCTAACTGCTTGATGTGGGCATTTAGCACTCTCAACCTTCCTATTAACACTGCTTTGGCTGTGTCCAGAGATTCTGGTATGTTGTATCTTTGTTCTCATATGTTTCAAAGAATTACTTCATTTTTGCCTTAACAATGAAACAATAAAAGTTTACTCAAGAGTCATTCAGGAGCAGGTTGTTTAATTTCTATGTAATTGTATGTTTTTGAATAATTTTTTAAAAATATTGGTGTCTGTTTTATTGTTTTGTGGTCCTAGTATGTTCCTGCTATGATTTTGTCTTTTTTTTTTGTTTTGTTTTGTTTTGATTTGCTGAGGATTGTTTTATGACTGATTGTGTGGTCAAGTCCAGAGCATGTACCATGTGCAGATGAGAAGAATGTATATGCTGTTTGTTTTGGGTGGAGAGTTTTGTAAATGTCTTTAGGTCCATTTGGTCAAGTGTCAAGCTCAGATCCTGAATATTTTTGTTAGATTTTTTGCTTTGATTATCTAATGCTGTCAGAGGGATGCTAAATTCTCCCACTGGTGTTGTGTCGTTATCTAAGGTTTTTGTTATCTAAGCTTTTTCACAGGTCTCTGGGAACTTGTTTTATGAATATGTGTTCTCCTGTTTTGGGTGCATATACATTTAGGATAGGTAGGTCTTCTTGTTGAATTGAACCCTTTACCATATGTATTGCTATTTTTTGTCTTTTTTGAACATTGTTGGTTTAAAGTCTGTTCTGTTTAAGAATAGCAACCCTTGCTTTTTTCCATTTTCCATTTGTTTGGTACATTATTCTCTATCCCTTTACTTTGAGCATATGAGTGTCATTGCATGTGAGATGGATCTCTTTAAGACAGCATGCTATTGAGTTGTGCTTCTTTATCCAACCTGCCACTCTGTACCTTTTAATTGGGCATTTAGCCTGTTGACATACAAGCTTAATATTGTTATGTGCAGATTTGATCCTGTCGTCATGCTGTTAGCTGGTTACTATACGGATGTGTTTTTGTGATTGCTTTATTGTGCTGATGGTCTATGTACTTAGTTGTGATTTTGTAGTGGGTGGTAACAGTCATTTTTTTCCCCATATTTAGTACTTCCTTCAGTACCTTTTGTAAGACACGTCTGATGGTAATGAATTCCATTAGCATTGCTTGTCTGAAAAGGATCTTATTTATCCTTTGCTTACAAAGCTTAGTTTGACTGGATGAAATTCTTATTTGGAATTTCTTTTGTTTTAAAATGCTAAAGATAGGCACCCAGTCTCCTCTAGCTGGAACTCCAGGGACATGTTTGTGCCAGTAATGGGGGGGCTCGGCAGGGAAAGGTGAGCTCGTGCCTGCATCAGTGGGATGGTAGGGTGCACATGCACATACATGCTATCATGGGAGGGGAGGCAAGGTCCTCCTTCCTGTGTGCACACCGGCACAGCAGTGGGGGGAAGTATCCATGGGCAAACGCATGCCAGCAAAGCAGTATGGGGGAGATTGCAATGGAAAGAGGGTGTGAGTGGGCTGGTATGCATCAGTGGGGGCCACTCTGCTGGAGTTTTCTGATGGTCCGACACAGTACACTGGCAAAGGAGCTATGATGCGTGACCTCAGGAGGCATTGTGGTTGGGCATTCAAGGCTGTGCTGCAACCAGGCTTGAACAGGCTGAGTCCCAGGAGTCCCAGCCAGGGACTGAGAATTTCTGTTGCAAGTTCTATTGGAAGCCTGATGAATTTTCCTTTGTAGGTTACCTGCTCCTTTTCTCTAGCTCCCTAACATTTTTTTCTTTCATTTTGACCTTGGAGAATCTGATGACTATGTTTCTTGGGGGTGCTTATCTTGTCTAGTATCTCACAGGGTTCTCTGCATTTTCTGAATTTAAATGTTGCCTTCTCTAGAGAGGTGGAAGAAATTTTCATAGATTATATCCTAAAGTAATGTTTTCCAAGTTGCTTGCTTTCTCTTCCTCTCTTTCAAGGATGCTAATGAGTCATATATGTCATCTCTATGTGTAATTCTGTATTTCTTGGAGGTTTGCTCATTCCTCTTTAAACTTTTTTATTTTTGCCTGACTGAGTTATTTCAGACAACCAGTTATCAAGCTCTGAGATTATTTCCTCAGATTGGTTGATTCTGCTGTTAATACTTGCAGTTGTACTCTGAAAATCTCGAAGTGAGTTTTTCAGGTCTATAATATCAGTTGGTTCTTTCTTAAAATGGCCATTTCATCTTTCATCTCCTGTATAGTCTCATTGTATTCATTAGAATCCTTGGATTGGTTTGACTTTCTCTTGAATCTTTGTGATTTTCATTCCTGTCCATGTTTTAAATTCTATTTCTGTCTTTTCAGCCGCATCAGCCTGGTTAAGGACCATTGCTATGGAACTAATGTGGACATTTGGAGGTAAGTAGCCACTACGACTTCTGGAGTTTCCAGAGTTCCTACACTATTTATTTTCATCTTTGTGGGATGATGTTCCTGCAGTCTTTGAAATTGCTGTCCTTTGGATGGATTTTTGTTTTTGTTTTTATCTTCTTTGATATCCTCAAGGTTTGATTCTGGTATAAGGTGGGTTCAGTTGAGTGGTCTCATTTATAGAAGATTTTATGGGGGGTAAGACTCAGCTCAGTCCTCTTGGGCTGCATTCTCTAACTCTGAGTGGCTGGTATTGAGTGTCTATCTTTGTTGACTTGAGGTTAGGAACCTGGTGCTGGAGGACCCAAGGTTGGGTGAGTGGTGAGGCCACTGGCCTCTGTGTGCATGTTTGTACCAGTGGCACTGTTAGTGTAATGGTGGGGTGCTGGCAGGTGTGGGGCTACCAGCCTTCATGCTCATATTTGTGGTGGCAGTGCAGGTCAGGTGATGAGGCCATTGGTGTCCATTTACATGTTTGTGCCAGTGATGGGGACTCAGTAGGGGAAAGCTCAGCTCATGCCTGCAGTAGTGGCATGGTAGGGTTCACATTCATCTGCATGCTGGCATGGGAGGGGAGGCAAGGACCTCCTTCCTGTGTGCATACCAGCACAGCAGTGGGGGAGTATCCGTGGGCAAATGCATGCCAGCAAAACTGTATGGTGGAGATTGCATTGATAAGAGGGTGTGGGTGGGCTGGTATGCATCAGTGGAGGATCTGGAGCTTTCTGATAGTCCTCTATAGTACGTTGGCAAAGGAGCTATGATGCGTGACCTCAGGAGGCATCCTGGTTGGGCATCCAAGGCTGTGCTGCAACCAGGCTTGGAAAGGCTGAGCCCCTGGAAGAGTCCAGCAAACAGGAGGGCACTCAGATCAGTCTGGTCCCATATCACAGGTAAGACCACCCTGCTCTGTTCAGGTCCAACAGTTCCCTCAAGGCTAGTCTCCTACGAGAACATGTCAGGCTTTGGGGGATGTGCATCACTGGCTATGCTCCTCTGTAGACATTCCTGCATCAAACCCTCTGGGCTCTGCACAAGCTGGAGTCCTGCCCCTACTACCTCTCTGAGCAGCTCTCTCTGCCAGATCAATTGTCCGTGGGAGTTGTGGGGGTCTCTTGCTGCTGGGATTCCAGAGGTTCATGTGAGGGCATGTCACTCCTTGCTTGTTCAAGTCACTCCTTCCCCAGGAGTGATTAGGGTCCAGGAATGAGTCCTAATGCACAATACCCTGTGCAGGGCTCCCAGCTTTCTTTCCCTTCAGCCCAATATCTGTGTCCTCCCTCCTTCTTTCCAAAGATCTGCTCAGAGTGTACCAGTCTTCCTGATGTCCCAGTCTCTTGGTGGCAAATGTTTCTCCTGGTTGCATGTAGTTGGCTGTCTTTCCACTCCCAATATTTTAACATGGATACTTAAAAGAAAAATCTAAGGCTAATGAGTATTTTTAACCTTTTCCCTAAAAAGAAAACATTAGAGTGTTTCAGATCTAATTGATCTTCTCTCAAATTATATGCTATTGTTGTCGGTAGTTGGTTTAATTTTTCTTTAATTTGACAAAGTAGATGTTATATTATACGATCAATATTTGTTCTGATATACCTACATATTTACAGAAATCTTTACCTGCCATTTCTTTCTTTGTTGGAGACTTTTCATTTGATGTAACTTCGACATAAAACTCAGCTTTCAGAATTTTGTTTAATAAAAACCTGTTGGCAGTCAATTCTGTTACTCTCTGTTAACCTGGGTTTATTATTTTTACTTCCCATTCTTGAAGAAAATTTAAACACATATTTTATTGTTGCTTGAGAATTATTTTCACTCAGGGCTTTAAAGATACTATTTGTCTTCTGTTGTTTATAATTGATATACAAAAATCACACAATAAGGCTATTTACAATGCTTTGTAGATATGTTTTTAATTTCTAGCTGCTTTACAAATCCTCTCTTTGCCTTTGAAGTTTTGCAGTTTCACTTTGATTTATATCTAGACAAGGATTTGTTTTTGTTTATCTTGCTTGGGATTTTTTGAAGTTCCCAAAGGTGAGGATCACTGTTTATTTAAAAGTTATGAGAACTCTTGATCATCATTTCTAAAACTATTTCTTATTCCAGATTCCCTTTATTATGTCCTTCTGAAACATTAATTAGACATATGTTAGAATTTTTCACTCTGTCTACAGTGTCTCTTAATTCCTAATTCCTTTCCATACTTTCTACTTTTATTACTCTGTTGCATTCTGCATAATTCATTCAAATCTGTTTTCTATTTCACTGATTTTTTTCCCTTAGTCACATCTGATCAGTTATCCCAACCATTGGAGTTTTTATTTCAATAATTATATTTTTATTTCTGGAAATTTCTTTTTTTTTTAATATATATTTTTTATTGCATTTTAGGTTTGGGGGTACATGTGAAGAACATGCAAGATTGTTGCATAGGTACACACATGGCAGTGTGATTTGCTGCCTTCCTCCCCATCACCTATATCTGGCATTTCTCCACATGCTATCCTTCCCCAACTCCCCACCCCCCGCTGTCCCTCCCCTTTTTCCCCCTGACAGACCCCAGTGTGAGATGCTCCCCTCCCTGTGTCCATGTGTTCCCATTGTTCAACACCCGCCTATGAGTGAGAATATGCGGTGTTTGATTTTCTGTTCTTGTGTCAGTTTGCTGAGAATGATGGTTTCCAGGTT
>PVKV010032707.1:0-19533 GCA_004027835.1 Alouatta palliata
CGGGATGGCATAGTAAAACCCCATCTCTACTAAAAATACAAAAATTTGCCAGGTGTGGTGGTGCCTGCCTGTAATCCCAGCTACTTGGGAGGCCAAGGCAGGAGAATTGCTTGAACTCAGGAGGCAGAGGTTGCAGTGAGTGGAGACATGACACTGAATTCTAGCCTGGGTGACAGAGCAAGACTCTGTCTCAAAAAAACAAAATTTTTTTTTTTTTTACTGAGAAATCAAGAAAACGGTATGGAAGTTTTCCTTACACTCCACACCCAGTTTCCACTATTATTTCCGCCATAAAGTGAGATAAAATTATATTACCTCCTACATTAATACGGTGTATTTCCCACCATGAATGAAAGAATATTGATAGGAAATTATCACCTGAAGTCCATAGTCTATTCCGGCTTCCTTCATTTTTATCCAATGCCCTTTTCTGTTCCAGCATCCCTTCCAGGATACCACGTTTTATTCTACTGTCATGTTTCCTTAGCCTTCTCTTGGCTATGTCAATTTCTCAGATTTTGTTTGTCTGTGATGATTGGAATGGTTTTAAGGAGTTCTGGTTCAGGTATTTAATAGGATGGTCCATTATTTGAATTTGTCTAGTGTTTTTCTCATAGTTAGAATGGGTTATTGGGTTTCAAGAAGGAACGCTACATATGTAAAGTGTCATTTTTCATCACATCCTATCAAAGGCTGTATCCTATCAAAGGTACATAATATCAGCATGACTTATGATTGCAAATATTGACCTTGATTACCTGGCTGGGGTAGTGTTTGTCAGATTTTCCTATCATTTATTTATTCTTTGTTCCTTCTTTCCATGTGTACTCTTCAGGAAGGAAGAAACAAGGTCACTATGCACAGCCAGCACCTCAAGGGTTGAATATCTCCATAAATTATTGGAAACTCTCCTGCATTGCCGATTGGTCTCTTTTTCTCATTTATGTATTTATTCAATTATTTATATCTGCATGCTCTTATCAGTATTCATCTTATACTTTCAATTACAATCCAAAACTGCTTTATTGATTTTGTTGCTCAAATTTTTTCAGCTTTGGCCACTTGAAGTGCTTTTGTTGGCTCATTGTTACTATGTCCTTTTGACATCTACCAATCAGTGTGAGTTTTTTGGGTTGTTTTTTTTTTAAGTGCTTATTTGTTTTGTTTTTAGCACTTTCTTGCTTTCCGGCAGTGTAAGATGCTCCAGGTTCATATAGGTTAGTAAGTATTTCTTGCTTTAATGCTAGAATCATCCATGTCGCCAAGGAAACCAAGTTGCTTTAATTGGTGAATGGTATTACAAACCAAGACCTGGGCACTTGGTGTGCTCATTGTTACTGAGGTCATCAGCTTTGTGATTGGCATAGTATCTCAGAATTGCCAAAGTGTGAATTACACCCATTATTATGCTGCAACCTGATCACAGTTCTCAGGTATTGTGCTCCTATTGTACCACTCAGGAAATTCAGTTCTAGGAGGTCAACATCAAGTCCAATGTATCATTTCTAGTTTAGGCAAAAGTGAAGTAAATGTTTATAAGATGTTCCTCAAGTTTCAGGCACTGTATTAGATCCTGGCGTATCTGGAACCTTCCATTTTAAATCTTGCAATCTAATTTTTAAGATAGAACTTAAAAATGTAAGTACATACGTAAATATTCTAAAAATGATTGGTCCTTTAAAGGAAAAGTACCCAGCACTGTGAGAGTGAATGAGAGGAGCACTGACTCACAACAGACAGGGGTACAGGGAGCTTCATGAAGAACTGTGAACGTGATATTTAAGTTGAGATCTTGAAATAGTGAAAGCTGGGTAATGAATGGGGGCTGCTTTTCACAGACAGAAAATTGTACAAGTAACAAATACAAAATACTGAACTGGAAAGAAGCCTGGCATGTTCAAAAAACTAAAATAAGATCATGGAGGTACAGTGTAAAGGGATGGATTATTGTATGCAAAAATTGTGAGGTTTAGGCACAGCCAAGATGATGCAATACTTGTAGGATAACCAAGGTAAGAATTTTTTATTTTATCTTATTAGTTATGGAGTGGCACTAAAGTTGTAAAGCAGGAGAATGAAATAATAAAATCTAGGTTCTAAACAAATTATGTTGGCTATGTGTGGTGAATAAATAGGAAAAGAGGCAAGACTGAGTTGAAGAAGACTGATTAGAAAAATATTTGGGTATTTGAGTAAGATGATGGTGGCTGAGTCTAGTGTGTTTGAAGTGAGAATGAAAAGTAATGGATTGGAGAGAGCTATTTATAAGGTAGCACAATACGTGGGAGAGTGAGCTTGAAAGAAAAATTAGTGAGACTGTTGAGCAGGGCTGACAGCTCAGATAGAGATGACCAGAATATATGTCATGAACCACACAGCCAAGCTCCACCACTGTGTGATTATCTACAACTTTTTTTTGTCAATGTGGAGAAAGTTGACAGGAAGGTTCATCTTGTGGGTTTGAATTAGGAAGAGGGCAACTAACAGTAGCATCAATGGATCCAGGCAGGAGTGAAAGAAAAGTGATGCTCCTGGGGAGCTAAGTGTTGGGGGAAATTGAGAGTTTGGTGAGGTCAGAGAATATGGGAGGTATTTGAACTAACCAGACAGTAAGAGAGGGTGTTTGATAAACAAATGGAACATTTTAACATGGAATATTAGAGCTGATGTAGTTGTTGGTGTTGGAAGATTCTAAGACATTACGATAAAGTGTGTGGCTTAGATGAACTGAAGAAGGTGGCTGGAGATGAGGAGATGAAGGGAATGAGAGATCAGGATGTTGGATGAAGTGGATCTGTGGATGCTGAAGTCTGTTATGCTAATGACAGTAGTTGCAGTAGAGAAGAAGGCTTTGGGCGATGTTGTAGTCTTTAATGAATGAGGAAGAACATCCAGGGCTTAGTGGCTGAAACAAATCAGAAAGTAATACAGTCGGGTATGAAACTCAATGGAGCAGGCTGGAGCCACAGGCACTATTCTGTACCCACTATTTTAAGACCATTGTTAGTTTTTGGTCCTTATTATACTCTCCATTCCAGAAACCTTGAATAGAAAAACTGAGGGCTCATAGATAAATCTTAATGAAAAATTTTAAATCCTTCAGCCTAGGCAGTTAGTTATTCTATACCACCATACTTTGGAATAGAAAAAAATAAGTGAATCCAAATCCTCCTTTCATTAATATTATTAGGAGCAATACTATACCAGATAATGTCACAAAACTTTTCTAAATCTCAGTGTCCTCATTCGTAATATGGTGCTAAAAAAACTCACTAAAAAGAGGTTTTTATGAGACTCACATAGAAGTTGGCAGGGACAGTACCTAGCAGAGAAATGAGCCTTTCCAATGCCTCTGTTTTCCCATGTATAAATGGGGTTAATAATAGTATCCATATCATAGAGGATTTGTGAAGACTAACTGAGCCAATGTAGGTAAAGTTCTTAGGTCAGTATTTGGCACAAGATGAAGTTTACATCAGCACTGGCAATTTTTATCACTAAAGCAAACATGAAGTAAAAAAAATATATGCTCAATTGAGTAATGTTTGTGTTGAAATCATTTGTCTTCATTCACGGCTTTACATAACTTTTCAGCAAGAACTCGGTGATCCTCTCTTTGAGGCAATTTATTAAATGGATAGAGAAAAGGGGTCTTGAGAATCTGAATCTCTGTGCATGGCCCCTGAGCTGGTTGGGAGCCCACAGGAGACCTCAGTCTCTCAGTCTTGCTTCTCTGTCCACAGCACCATGCAGGGCAGGCTGGGTGGGGGCAATGGCTTCCAGGAGGAGCCGCAAGCCCCTGATGAGCAGTGTGGCGGGGAGAGGCAGTGCCCCTCACCCCACCACCATTGCTCAGGGGCCTTTCTCTGGAGCCAGTCCTCCTTACCTCTGCCAGAGGATGTCAGGCTAAGAAACCCCCACAGGGAGGCTGTACTGCCAGAAAGCACCCACGCCTGCAATGATTGGAGTTCATTGGCCTTTATTTAGTGTCAAGGCTGCTCTGATCTGCCTCATTAACACTGGTGACCACGTGGTGTTTTTTAATGAAGATCCCTACCTTGCCTAAGTCTCGATTTAAACAAAGCCACCTTTGAAAATCTCTAAATCCCACACTGATCAATTTCTACTTATAAAAAAATGAAAGTGTTCTCTGCTGGGTGGTCAGGAGCAGCGCCAGGATCCATCACCTTCATGCTTCTCAGACCAAGCAGGTGACAAGACTGGTCAGGATCAGGGAGTGGCTCAAGGCAGGACAGTGCAGCACTGAAGCCAGGCAGTCAGAATCCCAATTGCGATCACTCCCTGTGGAGTCAGGCCTGCATGAAATGCCTCCCCCGTACCTGCAGGACCACTACAGATGAGGAGCTTCCTGTTGCTCTGCAGGACAGCAGCTTTGGAGGATAAGATCCTTCTTAGGAAGCAAGATTCATGCTCTTTTAATACAGAGGGAGAGTCAGAGGGAAGAGGGGGAAGAGAAGCTTGAGGTGATCCCTCTAATGGGATAAACAGGAAGAGAAGGAACAGCTCCCAATACCTGTAGGCCCAGTGGGTCGTTAGAGGTGAGAACTAAGGAAGCTTTCAGTGCCAGGGGGAATAGGATAGAGTGGAGAATATTTTCACTATTCATAGTCATGAAATTCTTCTCCAGGTTTTTATAGCAATCTAGATCCAATGTCGTCAGATGTTCAGATATTTCAAGAGATCACCGGGAATTTAGATTTGTGTAGTCTCTCAATTTTTATGCATTGGTGACTCATTCAGTATCTGTTGTTCTTAAATATTTGTGAGCCAGAATGTTGTCAGTCAAATATACAAGACTGCCGGTCAAATGCAACCTGGCATCTGTCTGTTTGAGGCCTCTCAGCTGCAGCATCAGACTCATGCTTTGGTTTTATCTCTTTTAATACAGCATTCAGTAAATACAGACTAGAGCCAGACACCAGGCAAGGAGCTGTGTAGTTGTGATCATTCAAGTGTCTTGTGACGTTGACGGGGAGTTTGGATGATTAAATGATCACTGCTATGTGAAGCATGCAAGGACAGGAATTAGCAGGGTCTTATAAAATGTTATGAAATTCAGCCTTAGACAGTCAAGCAAGGCTTCCTGGAAGTTAGAGTCAAGGCCAATGTGGTCATGATATCTCAGCAGAAGTTATACTACTTTTTTTTTTTTTTTTTTTTGAGATGGAGTTTTGCTCTTGTTGCCCATGTTGGAGTGTATAACAACATGATCTTGGCTCACTGCAACCTCCACCTCATGGGTTCATGCAATTCTTCTGCCTCAGCCTCCTGAGTAGCTGGGATTACAGGCATCTACCACCACGCTCAGCTGACTTTTTTGTATTTTTAGTAGAGACAGGGTTTCACCATGTTGACTAGGCTGGTCTTAAACTCCTGATCCCATGCAATCCACCTGCCTTGGCCTCCCAATTTGTATACTATTTATATCTACTCTGTGTTCATACCTAAATACATCCCAAGAAAAGTCTAGCAAAAAAATAAAAGTTAAACAAATGTTTTCTAAAAGAACTTCAATATTGATATATTGATCCACAATTTTTGTGGCATATTTTAGTTGTTCTGTCTTTAGTGAATACTTGTTTCAACTCCCAAAATTTTATTTCCTGAGTTGTTTTTGTAATCTATTAAAGGGTCAAATGTCACGAGATAAATTCCACCTCCTGAAGAGGAGTTTAGCTTCACTGTGTGGCTCTGAGGGATAACAGGCCAGGAACCTCAGGAGAGGAAGCACTTCTTATTCAGACCAGTCACCTGAGACCATTTTTTACCATCCCTGTGGAGTTTATAGTCACATTGGGCTTAGAGGGCCTCATTCATTTCTGCAGCCAATGTTTTTGGGTGCAAACTGCATTGCTGATAATGTTACCACTCTGAAAAAAATGAATCAAGTGAAGGATAAATTGATTTGAATTTTAACCTAAGCCAAATGCAACAAAAAAAGTTGCTTTTTGAAAAGATGAAAGAGTACTGCTAAAGCCAGTAGTGTTCTGATATTGCTCCTCCATATGCTTAGTAAACATAAGCATGCCTCTCAATTTCAGACTCAATCTATGTTTCCCACACTATTCATAAACAAGTGTGGGTTGTGTGTTTTTCCTCCAGAAAATGCTTGCTTACAACTTTTTCCCATTTCTGGCAGACAAGTGGGTCAGGGTGTGGTTATTCATTATTTATTTTTTCTTTCTCAGTAAGTGTTTAC
The DNA here is from genome assembly GCA_004027835.1 of Alouatta palliata. NCBI lineage: Eukaryota > Metazoa > Chordata > Mammalia > Primates > Atelidae > Alouatta > Alouatta palliata. The sequence goes on from PVKV010032707.1 coordinate 6,221, forward strand.
TATTTATTTTCTTTTTCATTCAACAAATATCCAACAGTATTTGCTACTACAAGCCAAGAGCTGAATTTTTCAGTGTATAAACAATATCTAAATCCCAAAAGATGGGGGCAGGGGTGGGAAAATAATCTCCATAAATACCCACCATTCCTGTGGACCCACTGGGGTAGGGGCCTGTGCAAATGAGTCTGCTTAGCAAACACAGCAAGAAAGGAAGTAAATATCCAGCTCTATTCTCACATGGAAATCAACATGGATTCCATAGTCCTTCACTGAATATCTGTCTACTGGATGCAATCAAAATACCCTGGCTTGGCTGTGATGAATACAATTTAATCAATCCCGCCAACTCCATTTTACCCAACCTGAGCTATATAAGGCATTCTGTTCTGAGAACTTTGTAGTCTGAGACACCTGGCATCTTTGTAAACAATTTTCTGAGAAACAGGGCCCACTGGCCCATATATCTTGTACCTGCAACTGTATAACTGCCTACGTCACATCCTGAGTGAAAAACAACTTCAAATAAAATTTTGTTGTTAGGCACCTCCCACCTTCCCCTAACCTGCTCCTTCTGCTTCTGTAATCTGCTTACTGCCCCCTGACCCTAAACTGATATAAAAATGTTGACCTCCCTTTGTTCTTGGCCAAGAGGTTTGATGCTAGCATTAATGCGGACTCTCAACAAACTCAGAGCATGGCGCTTGTGTTTAAACTCGCTCCGGTATAACACAATGTCCTGTGCTGGGAGCTGGAAGGCCATATAAAAAGGCAAAAGCTCTTCCCCAAGGAGTTTATAATCTAGGAGAAAAGATAACAATATGTACATAAATAACTAAATTACCAAAAAGGGAGATATGAGGCCAAAAGAGGCCTAAAATAAAGACGTTTCCTTAATGGTTTCAGAGAGGACAGACTGATGCTTGATCATAGAGGATTACAAAAGGCATCAAGGGTCTGGTAGCCTTTGTTCTAGGTCTTGTGAATGGCAGATAAGATTTTAATGGAGGTGGAAAGAAAGCACAGTTCTAGAAAGTAAGGAAAGGATGGTGGGGAAGGGAGACATGAGTACTGAATATTATACTGAGACTTGCAGACAAGCCAGGAAACACAATCCAGGACTGTTGAGGGCCTGATTTAAATTGTTAGGGAACATATAATGCAAATATTAATATGAAACAGCTTAGTAACGTAAACTAAGCTTCGTTTTAGAATAATTTGACTGCTGTGTTCAGAATGTACTAGAAGCAAGTGACCCAACAGCAGGGAAACCACTTAAAATGATGATAATCATAACCAATATTAAAACAAAGACAGTAAAGGCAGCACTTATGCACTTACCAAGGGCCAGGAATTATTTTAAGCATTTTTGCATGTAGTAACATACTGACTACTTGCATTCATTTAAAAAATAGGTACCGTTATTATCCCCACTTTACCAATAAGAAAGCTAAAACCAACTTCACTTGCAGATGGTCACCCAGCACGGAAGGGCAGAGAGAGGTCATGGACCAGGAAGGCAGGCAGACACTTGCTTCAACTCTCCACTCTGCTCTCTCACAGAGGAGCCAGTTCAACATCTTAGTGAGAAAAGATGACAACCTAAAACTGAGGAGTTGCAGTGGGGATGGAGGGGGCAGAATTTACACATAGGGACTACGAACAGAGGCAGTAAACAGAGGAGACCAAGAAGTTCTCACAAAGGTAGTAAGGTGTCATGTCACAGTGTAGAGGATTTCAAAAAGAAAGAAATTATTACACAGAGTTAAATGGTACAGAAAAGTCAAAGCAGATTAGAATTTTGAAAGAGCTGGTGAACTGACTAAAAGGAATTCCCCGGTGCCTGTCAGGTCAGTAGTTTTAGAGCAGGGGTAGAGAAATACATTGCACGCAGTTAAGAGTGGATGAGTAATAAGAAAGGTAGGCCATTGGACAGAGATGATTCTGTTCAGATTTTCATGGGAAAGAAATAATAAAATCGGAAATAAGAGTCTGTGAAATTCTGATGGAGCTAAATAAATGATAGCTTTGCTATTACTACCACTGTTATTATTGTTATTATTATTGCTAGTTATCAAGGTAAATTATCTTTGCAGAGAAGGTTGGGAGAATGAAAATCAACAGTAAATAGTGAGGGAAGATAAAACATATTTGATTATTAACAAGTATATGAATATATCTGAATGGGCAGTCTCAAAGCTCATTATCAATTACTAGAAATATCCAAGTGGTAAGTACCCTAGAGGGCTGCATTCCAATTCAGGTCTGAATTTTCAAGGATTCAACTGAAGGTTTGGTTTAAGCATAATCAATTCCAATTTTAGAACGAGACAGATCCCTGTATTCTAATGTTTTTTCCAGGTGAATTTGTATCAAATATTAGATTTTGGTAGCTTGAAGATCATGAAACAACTTAGACCTTGTAATGGACTGAATGTTTGTGTCCCTCCAAAACCCATATATGGAAATTCCAACCCCCACAAGATGGCATAAGAAGGCAGGGCTTCTGGGAGCTAATCAGAGAATAGCTCACATACACAGAATTAGTGCCCTTATAAAAGGAACCCCCAAGAGCTCTCTTATTCTCTTTTCAAGAGGGGATACAGTAAGAAGGTAGCCGTCTGTAGCCCAGAAGAGAGCCTGCACCAGAACCCGACCATGCTGGGTCCTTGGTCTCAAATTTCCCAGCCCCCAGTACTGTGAAAAACAAATTTATTTGTTATGAGCTACCCACTCTATGGCACTTTGTTATAAGCCCAAATTAACTAAGACACACTCTAACATCTGTATAGACAGCCCTTCATAAGATGCATCAGACATGACACATGTTGAAATATGGTCACTGGATTGAGCAGACGTGTTAGACCAGCTTTGCTGAGGAGAACAATGCCATAAGCAATGTTTCCCCTCACTTCCAAGGGCAACATCAAATCCTCAGCCTCCTTTTAATTTCTGCAGCTGGTGGGCCAACAGCATTATAATCATTTCTGACATTTCCTAGTCCTTTATAGCTTACGGCAGGTTTTCTCAGCTACAATTTTAGCATACCTTATAACGGTTCTCTTATGTAGCCAAAGCAGAGCATGTAATCCTATATTAGAGAAGCGGAAATCCAGGCTGATTGGTGTATTTTCTTGTTCAAGGCCATTCACATAGCACGTGGGCCAGCATTCACACTCAGACCCAGTGCCTCTGAATTCCTTGCTCTCTGAAAAAACTTCTTCTAAAAAAGCAAAACATGCCATCTTGTGATTCAGAGTAAGATAACTTCCCTTTCTTTTTTTCTGCTATAACTGTGTTTGACCTCTTAGAGATGTTTAACCCCTCTTTTGGTCAGACTTCAGTTATTGAGATTTATGTTCAGTTGTTTATGCTAAAGCATTAACATATCCCAGATTTCACTGGTAACCAGGAAGGCAGTAATTCTACCATTTGCCAAACGAGTAGGTGCCCTCATTATTTATCTCCGGGAAAAAAGTTTGTTTAGATTTTTTCATCGGTCATGTTTTCTCTTTAGTAAATAGTTATCCAGCTAAATTATTCATCACATCATCAGAGTGCTTCCTGGAGAAAATTCAAAAACATAACACCCTCAAGAAATGCATGTCAAAGCCTGAATGATTACTAAGGCATGAAAATGGGGCATATTAGGCATTTTGCAGTATGTGAAAGCAAAATAGGCCAGTCTGGGAATGATCTAATATCACTATTTTCAGAAAAGGACGATGGTCACTGCCCCAAGTCTTTTCTTTAAAAAATAAACCAATTAACATAGAAACTGCCTTTTACATACAAGTGTAGACTCCACAGAGTAAGTAGTTATATGTGAAAACTGCAAGGACACGGGGGCACTAACCTCAAAAATTTATTATCACAAGATCTATCCTCTAGTTCTCATTTATATGTCATACTTTGCTGAGGAATAAATGCCCGACTGTTTCACAATATATATTAATTCAAAAACAAGCAGAAGACGGGGAAAAAATCAGGCTAATGCTACAATCACTGGCATTTGCACAGATTTTTCAAAGCATGAAGTAGGATAGATAAATACATTCTAATTTATCCAAGAGCATGGCAAATTAGGGAATGCTAAAATAAATAGCTGATCAAAGGAGAATTTTATTAATGATTTCTAATATTTTTCAGATTTTCCTCATTCTATATCTTCTCAAAAATAAGAATTTTTGTGTGGTTAAATTCGTGTCCTACTTCTTAAGTTAGAAAACATCACACATATAACAGCTGCTATTAATTGAATGTTTTTATTATGTCAGGTACTTTATATTATGAGCAATTTTTAAAAAATGCTGAAAGCTAAGTATCATGTTTCTCTTTATATTTGTGGAAGGCGAATCTCGGAAAGGCAGAATAATCCAGTCCAGATGATACTGTCCCTAAGAATAAATCCAAGATTCAAACCCATGTGTGTAGAACTTTTTCTGCTTCTGCTCTTTCCACCAACATATGTAAGTCCTTTATATCAGGGGTCCCCAACCCCTGGGCTATGGATCTGTATTGGTCTTTGGCCTGTCAGGAACCAGGCTGCATAGCAGGAGGTGAGCAAACTGTGAGTGAGCAAAGCTTCATCTGTATTTATAGCCATTCCCCATTGCTTGCATTGCCACCAGAGCTCTGTCTCCTGTCAGATGAGCCACAGCATTAGATTCTCATAGGACTGCAAACCCTATTGTGAAGTGCACATACCAGGAACCTACGTAATGCTTTCCTTATGAGAATCTAATGTCTGATAATCTCTCACTGCCTCCCATTCCCCACAGATGGAACAGTCTAGTTGCAGAAACACAAGCTCAGGGCTCCCACTGATTCTACATTACGGTGAGTTGTATAATTATTTCATTGTATATTAAAATGTAATGATAATATAAATGAAGTGCACAACAAATATAATACACTTGAGTCATCCCAAAACCATCCCTCACTCTCAGTACCCCCGGCCCGTGAAAAAGTTGTTATCCACAAAAATGATCCCTGGTGCCAAAAAGGTTGTAGACCACTGCTTTACATCACTATACATACTAATAGAGCCCTTCTAAAGCAAAATACTTTTGAAAATTCAAAGCAGAGAAGAAAATACAAACAAAATTATTTAGATTGAGAAGACCACCTATTTCATCATCTTTATGTTTCTGATTAGGCAATGGCACTACAAAAAATTAAGTCAACTGCCCAAAAATAGTTCCAGAACCTGGGTCTCCAGACTTCTAATCCAATGCCCATTTTTCTCACTCCCCCATCTTTCTAAATTCTAGATCTTACATTCTACAGAGTTGATGCTATGGTTCTCATAAGTGCAATGAAGAATTTAACAGGTAGATTAAGGTAATAATCTTTTCAAAGAGATCTGAAATTATCTGAGCTTCAGAAAAAACAGCCATAATTGGGTTCTCTGCCAGATGAACAGTATGAATGCTACTGTCACTCTGTCCAAGCCGTGGGAAAAGGTTACAGGAAAATGGAAAAAAATCACAATAGTATCTTTCCGGGCTTTTAGGTAAAATGTCTGGTGATGATGAAAAGAATATAGGATTCCAAATGTCCTTCTCAGATCTCAGTAAGCAACCATCTGCACACCTTCTTTTTTGACTATTAACCTCCTTGAACTGATTCAGAAAAAAATAGCATCATAATTAACACTAAAAAAAAATTAGTCTAACATAAATTTCCAGGCAGATCTTTTCCTCAAGTGGAAATTTCTATTAAATACTATCCTTGAAAATATCATTAAATCCTGTGTAGCAATTTATCTCCTTGTCTGTATAATGATATAGCTATAGTACCTAAAAGAAATGAAATATAAATTTTACTTACAATCAAAGCTCAGTTAGCAGTTTCCTCAAAGTTAAAAACTTTGTGTAGTATCTGGAAGTCAAGATGCATATTTCTTTAAAAAATTAACTATAGGAAAGTTGGAGTAACTTATTTACTTAACCTTTATATAATCATGACAATTCATATTGAAAGATAGTTATTTTCCTTCAGAATGTGACTACATTGCTACAATTTCTTCTATTTCTAGGATCACTGTTGAAAAGTATAAAGCCATTTTGAGTACTAATCCTTAGTACTCATTTTTATTTCTAAAAACCTTAAGTTTTTTTCTTTAACCCCAATATTACAAATTTTTATTTCTAAAAACCTTAAGTTTTTTTTCTTTAACCCCAATATTACAAATTTTCATTAATCCGTGCCTTCAGTTTGTCTTATCTTAATTTTAGATTGCGTTGGGGCAATTATATTGTAAATTTAAGTTACATTTTCTTTTCTTATTTCTTTGATTATGTCTTCTCCATTTTCTGTTTATTTTTCGCTATTAGAGATAATTTCTAGTTATCAGTAAGAAACACATTTACAATGTTTGCATTTACTAGAAGGCTGTTTGATTTTTTGCATATTTCAGTTTTTGCATATTTACTAATAGGCTGTTTTATTTTTTACATATCCACTATTTTTACTTCTGGTTTGATTTCATGTTCTACCAACATATCACTTTAACTTTGGAGTGGGTCTCTTTATATGCAGTAAAAGTTGTATGAAGGAAATGTGTGAAGCTCAGCACAGCCCCTTCAACACAGTGCACAACGAAATTTTGTGGAAGGAAATAAGTACAGGATGCTTTCTATTTGAGAGTTTTGCTTGTTTGCTTTTCTTAAGGATCAAGTAGATTCAACCCGAGGCTTAAGCACAAGCCGCAATATGAAGTCCTTAACATTTCTGTTCAAAAGGTCAGACACGAGGTAGAAATTCAGGCAAGGAGTATCAGTAATAAACAGACTGTGCATTTGCCAGTATAATTCACTTTCTAGCAAATCAAAATCTGTAAATAAGGCAGAAGTGGCCATATGGGTGATGAATGGGTTCCCTGGCTGAGATGTACAGAAACACAACATTTGAAAAGCTCATGTACTTGACTTTTGCTTTCTTACTCTCTCTCTCTCTCCCCCTAATCTCCTCCACAAGAATTCCAAAGTCTTCTTCTACAAGTAATTATCTCTTTCCCTAAGTTTGAATATGCAAACCTCTCCAGGTCTCAGCAAAATAATACTTTCAGCTTCTGCACTCCTTAGAAAGAATATCGTATCTATAAATGACTTTTTTTAAATTATTTTATTTTAGAAATAAATCATTTGAAATTGACTACATTTCACTTAGCACATAGTGGTTACTCAAAGAGAAAATACAAGCCCAATAGAGGGGTGAATATCACTGTCTGTTCTATTTACAGAAATATTCTTAGTCCCCAATACATTTTGTGGCCCATGGTGGGCACTTAATAAATATTCCTGAAACTGCAGGCTTCTAACTTTTCTGGAGACATAATTCAGACACCATCTTTTGCAAAAGATATAATTTAAATAATTTAGAATTTTATGACAAGAAAATTCCAGAAGTAGAAAAGGAAACAAAAACGGAGGCATCCACAATTGAAGTTGGATTACATTTCTGAATGTCTTTTTAAAATATCACTTGTATTGCACAGGTTCTAGTTTTTCCTATCCCATTATTAGGAAAGGCTTACAACAAATTATTTTCAAAGAATATCATTCACAATACAAATGTTGCACAGTTTTTCCCAGATAAAAATATTTTCCTTATTGAAAAAAATAACTTACTGTTTCTTTCAAGAAACATGTTAATATAAACTATATCAACCAGGTATGTTCTGTGAATTTATATCACGTAACCTTCAATTTGGTGGGTCTCTGACCGTCACAGAGTCATATGGTGAGAAAGATCCTTCCAGTGCACTCAAGGAAATAAAACGGAGCAGCTGTCTGTTGCTTTACACAGATAGTAATTGACAAATATGTATACTGAAAGACTGTGATGTACTTCCAAAGGAAAACTCATTCTTTAATGCCAAAATATTCCATCCTTGTATTCTAAATCACTGGGGGAAATTAACCTCCATTATGTAGTATAATTAGTTTGACACTGATATAATTAGTAACCACTACAAAAGAACAAAGATTACAAGATCAATGTAAATAAAGGCCAATTATTTTACTTCTCTAAAGAAATATAGACTTTCCCCTTTTGCCATTAGTCACGGGCAGACAAAAAAACATATTATGTGCTAAACTAGCTATTAATAAAATAAACAATGTGCCTTCCTTATGGTTAACATTTAGCTTAGTGGTCCTTAATGTAAGAATCTGGGAATGGCCGAGGGAAGACAGAAGGAAAAATTAAAATATTAAAATAAAAAATAAACAACTGAGGGCCCTATTAAGCTAGGCACTGATACCCCCTTGCATATTGTCAGATATAGACATTTTACTGATAAGGACACAAGTTTAGAATTATAATTCAGCTAGATTCTCAAAGTAGGAAATATCACAGCTGAATGTGATCTTTGGTGTGGCAAACTCTCCTATATACTACTGCTCCCCTCTCAAGTATGACAAAGAAATTATCTTTTAGGGATATTTTTATATACAGTTTATCATTTAGATATCATCTATAATTCAAATGCAATGTTGTCTTTTCGCAAGTTTTTGTCCTTACCCCTTAAAGTATATCACTTCTCTAATGTTCATAGAACAGTATAAATTATACTAGCTCAGGGAATCAGTAGACTTCTTATTTTCTCCCAAAAACTCAAGGAATGTCACTCCAAAATGTGTGCACCCTTAAAAAGAACTTTTCCTCTTGTAGTTCATCTCCCCAGCATTTGCTTAAGAAAGTTACAAATTATAGGAATAAAACATTATAACAGGGTTCAAAAAACAAAAAAGAACCTTAGAGGCTTCTACTTGCCTATGCCATAATGTTGTCAAAAATAAATGATCTCCACAAAATTGAAGCCTTGAGCAAATGAGGGAGAAGAAAACTCAACCCATTAGAATATTTTTAATAAAAACTGACAGAAATCTTCTCCAAACACACTTGTATCAACATTCATAAAGAGAGATCTAATGCCATTCCATTTGACTGAAATCCAAATCTATTGAACTTTCATACAAAGTAAATAGCCCATTTATTCTGGAATGAACTACATAATCAACTAAGCATTTCACTTGAGGCCATCTTCCTCCACTAGATTAACCCCTGAAATAGCATCAGACATCTTTCTGTGGGCACTTGGGTGACTGCTTGAAAAGTCTTTTTCCCCTAATGGAATTAGGAACCCATCTTGGACTCTTCAGCTTCCCTTCAGTTCTAGCTTACACTTCAAAAATTCCATTCTTCAAAAATCCTTAAACAATCATTTAGCGGTAAATAATTCTATTAAAATCATACAATGCTGTAGTAAAACATGCATTTTATACTCATCTTAAATCTACACTTTCATCTTTGTATTTGGAAAAAAACAAAAGTCTGTGAATGATTACTTTTTGTTTCAAATGCAAATAATTTACCAATTCAAAAAAATTATCTTTAATAAAGAATTCTCTTTAGCTTTAGTTTTCCATTTAAACTGATAAAATCAGATAATATTATATTGATAGTGGTATATTAATTGCTGAGCAAAAAAAGAGCTATTTTCTCTTTAAATATTCAATGTAAAATCCTATGTCATGTCAGTTCCACTGAGAACTCTAGGCTAAAGAAGAAATAACAAAAGGAAATGTGCCTTTAAAGACTCACACAAATAAGAAAAACTTTTTTTATGATCAGATTCAAAACAGACATAAAATATGTCTTGCACTCATTAAAAAAATACCAGTATTCTCTATTATGGGAAAGGCATTATAATATTGAGTCACTTTTCTTTCCCTAGAAGTTAAAACTAACTTTCTTTACGTGAATACAATGCAAAAATGTTTAAACTATTTCATTTTGTAATAGATCATATTATAAATACTGGCTCACACTATATATAAAAATAAAATTGGAACTAAGCTAGCAGCAGATAAAAAGGTGGCATAAAAAATCAAAATCTAAGATATAAATCTATAGGTATAAAAAAACTAAGAGAAAATATTTTTATGACTTGGAGGAAGTAAATAACTTTTAAAGCAAAACCAGCAAAAAATGAGCAAAAACAATCATGTATTACAGAATGAGGAGGATATTTGTGATATTTAAGATGGACAGACAACTAATACTTAATGCTAATAGGTAAACAAAGATATGCTTAAATGGTAATCAGATAAACTAAAACAATCGCTATCATTTATACCAATTACACTGGCAAAAAAAAAAAAATGGTTGTAAAGACACAAAAAAACCTTTAGATAATATGGTACAACCTGGCCGGACACAGTGGCACATGCCTGTAATTCCAGCACTTTGGGAAGCTGAGGCAGGTGGATCACCTGAGGTGAGGAGTTCAAGACCAGCCTGGCCAATATGGTGAAATCCTGTCTCTACTAAAAATACAAAAATTCACCAGGCATGGTGGCTCATGCCTGTAGTCCTGCCTGGGCAACAGGGCAAGACTCCTGTCTCAAAAATTAAAAAAAAAATAAATTAAAAATATATATGGCATAACCTAAAAATAATTCACTAAAAATCAGTGTCATGAGCCTTACAACAGAGGAAATTCATTCTTAGATACATCCTATATATCCCAAATAAATAGTTGCATAAGTCTATATGAAAATATGTACTTCAGCTGCAGAGTCATTTATGATGGTAAAGGGTTAGAGGAAAACCAGTTTTCCATTACTGGAGAGAATCATGCAGCAATGAGAAGTGATAGATTAGATGCTCACACAATAAGGTGAGCTGAAAAATAGAATATTTAATCACAGAAGTGGAAACTAGCGTCAAGTAAATAAAAAATGCATGTAAGAACACACACAAATCCAAAGGTATATATTACATAAATTAGACTGGTTGTATCAAGGTGGTAAGGGAAAGGAGAATGGGGAAATTGTTGGGGGGAGAGAAAGAAAAAGAACTGGATGATGCAAAAAGTCAGGAGGTAATCAGCAATGAAAAGAACATGAGCTTTGATGTTTTAGAAACTTGCAATCAAATCCTAACAGTCACTTACTGCCAGTGTGACTTTGAGCAAGGGAGTTTTCTATATGACTCTTCCCCACTAGCAAAATTGAGATAATTGTTGTCACTTCATGGATGATGAGTAAACGAGTAAATACTTGATATTTTACATACTCAGGAATTTTTTTCTTTTTAAGCTTTTTCAGAAATGGCATTTATAGTTGCCTATGTTATAGGAGTGTTATCCTTATTGATGCCTGTATATATATATATATAGTCTGAATTCAAGTTTCTTTTGCTGAATTCCAAAATGGGGAAACAATACTACAAAAGGAATATTCATGAGCTATGGGCAAATTCAGGCTATGTAAAAGCATTTTATAATTCCAATTAAAATTGAAATCCTTGTTTTGTGTATCATTCTGAGATATGCAGCTAAAGTAGAATATTAGCTTTAAGATTATTACCAATATATTAAAATCAATATCTTCAAATTTAAGATTACAGAGAAACACTAAGATTGCTGAAAGATATCTTAAAATGTTTCTTTTACAAATTGAAACCTGACACCAATTGTTTTTCTTATTACATTTTCTTATTACACGAAATCTCAAAGAGAATTCTCCAAGCTCTTTGAAAATTAAAATGCTGAGGAGTGAAGCAACAAAATGCACATACTTTGTCCTGTTACTAGATTTGGGAAAAGCATCATCTTGAAAGGGACTTATCTCTTAGAGTAAAAGTCATGTAAGGACCTCTGTTCACTTTTCAAATCACTGATATATTCACAGCCTTCTTAGGAAATATACATTTCTACTTACAGGCCAGAATTTCAGCCAGCCATTTTTACTCATAGGAAAATATGCTGGGGAGAGGTAAATTTGCCCAAAAGTCATTGTTGATTGATCAAATGATTGATTCGTTCAAGAATAATATGTTAAGCACTACTATATGGCAAAAAAAAAAATGCACTGGGACTGAGCATATATTAGTGAATGAAGTCGACATGGTTGAGCCTTCACAGAGTATACAAAGTAGTATGATTGTCAAACAAAAGGAAGTAAATACAAAGTAGTATGATTGTCCAACAAAAGGAAGTAAATACTATCTATCTATCTACGAAATTATAAATTGTAGCAAGAATAAGCAGGAAAAACAGGATTCTAAGAAAAAGAATGACAAATAGAACAGAGTATTCATAGAGATTTCCAACAGTATAATTTTAACTGACACCTGATGGATATAAAGAATGACCTTTGCAAAGAGAAGCAGAGTTTTACAGAGATGAGGCATAAAATGTTCAAAAGTGCTGAGGCAGAAAATAATGTGGTCTTTAAAGCTATGGACATCAGTTCATGGGACCTTGAGCCTGCTATACTGTGAACAAACTCCAAGATATGCAACTAATTTAGAGACATCTCCATGACAGCCTGTAGACAACTGCATAGGGATGTGGTATTATGTCAATCTTCATGGGAAATCATTAGGGGTTTTTAAAAGACATTGTCTGATACATGTGTTTAAGAGTTCTAGTTTTCATTTGGAAAAGGAGGTAGAGGGAAACTGGGATGAAAACTTTTCAATCAGAAAACAAAATTGTGGTTTGGGTTAAACAGATGACTGAGAAACTAAGTGAGAAGTGGGTGGATTAAAGATATATTTCAGAGGGTTTAAAGATGCAGGAAATAGCAGTAATGACTCAGAGTTCTGGCTTCCACAGTATGGCAGATTGTAATACAACATACAAGGATGGCAAAGAGTGAATGAGAGGATCAGAAATCACAAAGAGCAGGAAATTTAAAGAAGCATCCTGGCTTTCACACCCCTGGAGACTAGAATTCAGGTAACTGAGAAGCAGGGATTCCTTTAGCAGTTTGGAGTGGAAGTCAGGCCTTGGTTGTGAACAAAACTGACCTCTACTAACCACTTACGATGAGTTATGGGCTGTGCTGACTTCTTCCAGTAGTGCTATCTCATTTACTTCCTACTATAGTTCTGCAAGGTGGCTGTGACTAGCTACACTTAAAAGATGAGGAAATTAAAGGTCATATTTTGTATCTTGTTCAAAGGCCCTCGGCAAATGACAGAGATAGGATTCTAACGTTTGACTGTAAAAGTACAGTGTCCAAACCTATCCTCAATTTAATGGTTAGAAACAGTGAACACATGAAACCAGTGAGAGTGAGGGGTGTGTGTGTGTGTGTGTGTGTGTGTGTGTGTGTGTGTGTGTGTGTGTCTGGCAGGGATGGGACATGCTAAATAATGCTCATCATAGATCCAGTTCTTCTGTCATCTAAGAAAAGCAAGGAGGCAAGTCTCTATTAATACAGAGGCACAATGCGGACTCATTCATGCATGATAAAACGTCTACCATGTGACACACATTGGGCAAGCATCCGGGT